>JAQFXU010002594.1:0-19869 GCA_034693705.1 Spatulosminthurus flaviceps
ACCGTAGGAGTTCCTGATAAGAATTTGAATTTTACTTTACATTTAATTAGGCGTAAAATTTCTACTGTTAAAATTCTGCGTCTTGGCGCTAGAGGTTGTTATTTTACGCTGGTTTTGTACGCTGTTATGATACGAATGGGAAAAAAGCTTTTAGTAGGATAAATATTATGGTTTGTATAAATTAGCATGATGGAAAGAATGTTAATTACATGCTGTGTAATAATTATCAATGTGATAACAACACGTTGATTAATTTAGTACCTTCAGCACTTTAAGGTCCCTTAAATACAGTGCTTTCGAGGGCTGCGTTATTTCAAGCTATTTTTCCAAGTGCTCTAATTGGGTTAGTACGAATGATGTAATTCGTATAAATAATTATTAATTATTGAAGAAACCCTGGAACTTATAGCTGAAGCTCTGGAAAAGGGCAGTTGCGCAATTTTTGATGAATATCTTAGATAAATTATGAACGTCAATTAGGGATTTTACATTGTCAATCACTAACCATTAGTAGTGTGTACTTATTGCTACTTATGGGACTACCCGGGTTTCGTAATGGAGGAATGTAAGAAAATGTCATGTAGTCAACAGCATTAGGGTGCATATTATTATTAGACAAAAATTACTCAAGCGTATTTGACATTTGAGTCCAGAGATTAAAAGGGGCGAGTATTTTGTATGTAAATGAAGGTAAAGATATGACGGAGTAAAGCCCGCTCTGTCTGTCTCTCTCCGTGGCAGGGCTTGTCTATATGAGTGAGACAGAGCGCAGAGTTGGTGTAGTATTATTTTATGGACGTTGAGGAAATAAGCTCTCCTCTCCAGTCGGTGCCTCGAACCATTCACTTGTTGTTACTCACTTGAGCTAGTCACACAAGTTTTTCTTGTCTCTGGACCTGCTTTAGTGGCAAATAGATTTCTTTGACGTTTACAGTTATTTTTATTGTGGGATTTTTTTCTTTCTTCCAAGGAAATTCCCACATTTCCTTCATTGTGGTGTGTGTATATACTTAGGGAAGGTATATATACCGTATTGTTATATTAACTGTATATAGCTCTTGTGACAACAAGCTGAAGCATTTGTAAAAGGTGGAATTTTGTGTGATTGTGGGGCCATTGCATTACTGGGGAATGTGAAGTTCTAGTCAGGAAAGAGGAAGGCTAAGGATTTTATCTTCAAGGAAATTAAATATCGTCTGTCTGTCTCGTCCCTATTGCTTTTCTAGGAAGGAACTTTTCGGTAAGTTGTTTTGATTTTTGAAGGAGGTGCATGTTGTTGCGGTAAAGTTCATAGACATTATGGGTGGAAAATGGGATGAGGTGGCAATTCTGCTGGAAATATTTGAGTTGTATTGTAATTTAAAATCGGTGTTGTAAGGTAAATGTAAGGAGACATTTGTGGGGAAATTTGAGTCAAAACTTTTATACTTCTGAGTAAAAAAAATGGCAATTTTAATGAAATTTTTTGGGGTAAATTTTGACAACAACAATTGTCAACTTATTTGTGCAATTCGGACGACAATAAATTATTGGCAAAATTGGGAATCAAGGTAGGGTAGAAAATTTTGTGAGAGCAAATTTTAGAAAAAACATTCATTTTGATTGAAAATTTTGACTCATTATTTTCTTGCACTCGTTTTTGCCTAATTCCGTGAGGAAAAATAGAACATTTTATGTGTGCATACACTTTTGCAAAAACTCATGGACAAAAGTTGAAGATTTTTCATATACACACATTTCTCCACAAATGACAGACATTTCAGGGCAAAAGGTCAAGAAAACTTCGCGTAGACATATTTTCCGCAACTTTTTAGTCCAAAATTTTGAGAAAACGTTTTTGGAGCAAAGTCTTTAGAAAAAGTTAGAAATTCAAGTTGAGCCACGTGTTTTACGATAAAGTTGTATGCAAATTTTTCAACGTCTTGAATATTATAGACAAAACAATTCCTCAAGTTCCTTTTACGTCTGAAAAATAGATTCTAGTCTAGTCTAGTCTGAGCATAAAATTTTCCTCTGGTCGCGCTTCTAGGAAAAATAACCTTGGAAACGTCTAGAATAAATTATTATTAGTATTTTTTGTTGTTGTTTTTGACAGGAGGAGAGAGAAAGAGGTATAAATGGGAGCATAATAAAAGGGATAATAAATTTAGACATGAATTTATCATCATATATTTACTTATACAACATTGATCTTCCCTTTGAATACAAAAAAATATAGTCACGAGAAGAGCCAGATTGTCCTTGTTGTTCATTTCATAGGCAGTAGTGGTAGTAGTAGTAGTACATAGTAGATTTTATAAATGTGCTACAGAAGCATCACATAATTAGCCACGCTCCGTTGCAATAATCAAAGGAGTGCAAAGAGGGATAACCTTGGATAGAGCTAAAAATATCCCCGTGATATATCCATTCCTACTGCCCATTCTTTACCACACAAATTAACTCTAACGTAGATTCCTATCTATATGTGGATACATACATATAATTATAACCCTATTTTGGTAGTGGCATATAAATCATAAATAAGTTTTATTTTAAACGTCTCTTCTGACAATACGGCGGGTGACGAAAACCCTGAATAATTTAGCTGAAAAAATAATCACAATAATTGAGTGCTAATGAAAAACACTGAGGAAAAGGAAGACTTGAAACTAATTACTTTTTTTAGATGCTCCTTTTCCCTTACTCCATGTATATGTGTAGCCACACCTGACGTATGTGTTAGCACTTTCATTTGAAATTGATGACATATTCATAAACTAGCTTTAATGAAATGGATGTACTATAATCATGGGAGCACTAACGTTAGTAAAACTCGTTGGATCCAGAGCAGGAGAGAAGTATAGGAAATTTCCCACAAAAAAAATCCCATTTGCATTGGGATGACTACTACGGGAAATGAGCGTGTTTGTATGTGTTTTGTGAGTAAGGAAACGATCTGGAGGTTGTTGTGTAAGGCTTGCATGTGTACGTGAGTTGGTAGCAATTAGCCTCGTCTATTATCCCTATAGAGAAGTCATAGAGGAGATGACGGAGAGAAGCTATTTTCCAATTCTAAACAGTTTATTTTTAGATATTTTTTTGCTTCGGCACTTATACACACACACACACACATAACACGCTAAGCTGTAAAAACGTATTTAATTTAAATGCACACGTATATGTAACTTTTATTACATTCACTGCGATGTTATAGGAGGGTGACGAGAAATATTTTACCGTTTGTTATGGGAAGGAATTTTTGTGGGAAATGTAAAGTTTTTGATGTGATAAAAAAGTTTGATATGACAAAATTTTCGTAACAATCATTTTGTTGTCGGAGGTCAGGAAATATAGGGAAAGGTTTGAAGAGAAAATGTTTTATCAGTCATTAAAGAATTGGGGCAAATGCATTTTTAGACTTGAAATTTCGGATTTTTTCCAGAAAATGTTTGGAGTTTTTAAAATTTGTGGTGGTAAATTTAAGAATTTGTGGGTGTAAAAGTTTGGACTTTTGGGGCTCTTAAATTATAAATGTAAATAACGGCGTAGTTTTGAACATGAAGTTTCTTTTATTACTACACTCCTGGCGCCAATTTATTATGGAACTTGAAAATGTGTAAAATTTTCTACAGTGATATTTACATTTCCCAGGGAAGTTCTTCTAACTTAGGCCCATGAGAATTTCCTCATGAGCTTGAGCTCTAGCAAAATTTCCATGCCACCTTGAACATCCAAGCTAAAAATCAGATTTAACCACAGGTGGTAGAATAGTGATTTGCATCTTACTCTTACTCATTTTTTAACGCCATACACGTTCTTCCTCCATGTGTAATAATGGACGTTTTTAGTACATAAAAATTCCCATGTTATGTGTGCATGTATAGAAATAGTAGTGTATATGTAACCGAGATTTATTCTCCAAAGTAGCTAAATCTGGTTCGAAAAAAAGAACTTCAAATATTCAGTTATTTTTTTGTATTCCCATTCTATAGGGGATATTATTATCACATTATTCTGAGTAAAAAAAAGAGCAATAGCTCTGATTTTTTTCTACTGGTGTGTACATATATAGAAATGACTCTGTACAGACTACTCAATTATTATTAAATTGACATATATATTCCTCCTAGCACTTGCTTCAGAGGGAATTGAAATTCCAACTGGATTTGACAGGATATGTGTGAGGAATACATTTTCCCGTGTCTATATATGTGTGTCTAACCTACAAGTTATTTTATGTGTCTAGCCCGGGTATACTGTTTTTATTAACATTTTTTTTGTCTTCTTCGGACTGCTATTCCAACAAAACTTCCCCTGAATAGTACTCCCACTGAATCCATAATGAGCATTGAGTACGTAGTATGTACATATATAGAGTAGTGTGGTCAGGGGAAAAATAGTCCAATGGACTCTCCACTGGGACCAATGGACCAAAATATGTTCCCATGCTCTCCCTACAAATGATTATTTATGATTGCATATATAATTTAACGTGAAGCCTTTCCTATACAAATGTTCCTAGTTTTTTGTATGCTGCGCTATTTGACTCATCGCAAAAAAAAAAATTCGCAAGCATTAGATTTTACGTGAGTTGAAAAAGCTACTAGGAAATTGCATTTAGGGACGGTGATGTATCTCTAGTTAGGATCTTTTGGTTGTTATATAGTCAGTATAGTAGAAGGAGAGGAGGAGGAGGAGGATATCCTGTGAAATATGTGGAAGTAAAGAATTTGTAGGTTGAGGCATTGAATATGTCTTTTTAAGAGTCCATTGACTCCTTCCGTATGAATTTAGCATATAAATACTTATATAACTAAACTATAGAGAGAGTATTCCATGGGCATTGCTCGCATCATTCTTAAATAACTCTCTATGCGTTTATTTCCTTCAACTCCCTCAGTCTGACTGAGTCAGTGATTGAGATGATAAAAGGAGAGGTTTCCCTTTATTTAACTTGAGCCTATATATTTTTACCTATGTATAAATAATACCTGCCCTTTACATAATATCCTCTAGTTAATCTTGCACTTTAGCATACATTTTGTAACATACGTGCGCTTTAACATTGTACACGTATCTTAACATCCGTGTACATTTTAACATACGTTTTGCACTAGACAGGTCTCCGTGTACTAAAATACACTGTGTGGAAGTCAATGCTACGGGAAAATAACCTTTCCAGTATCAAAGTGTATATGATGAAGGATTTCGGTGAGATGTGAGAAAAAATAAGTTCCAGTGTTTTAATGATACACGCCCCACTAACTTTACCTTGTGTGGAGAAATTACTATATATGGTACAAATATGGCTATTTCTATGCATATTTATACAGGCTCTTTCGTATATTATAATACCCGGACCGCAAGAAAATTAATGCACTCGTTCGTACTTTCTTCCTTCCTTCCTTCTTCCATCGGCATATATAGTAGCTTTTCATTTAATGTTGAAGGATATTACCCCTGAGTTTGGAACGTATTGCAATGTTTTTATATGGGACTATTATGTTATGTGTTCACCGGAGTACTTATATAGTCAATAGTGTACACATGGATAATATATTGCTGAGTTGACTGGAAATACTATGGAATATGTTGACTTGAGGCGAACTCAGATATTTACTTGATGAGATTCTTCTTTTTCTTCTCTCTCTCTCTACTCGTTCGCTAGGATTTTTTTGAGTGCACTATGTAACTCCATCCATATGCTTGAGAATGCTTATTTAAGGAGGTTGAACGAACGAATGACGTTGAGTCCTTTGGCCTAATGTTTATTGACAGAGGATATTGTAGAGAAAGAGAAAAAGTATTATTTTTCCAAATGATTCGTCAGCATGTGGATTTTCCATATGTTTGTAAATTATAGGCTCTGGATTTCTATCTACGTCCTATATGTATTAAAATTGCATCTCCTTCTATGGAATTGCATTTGCAGTTGGTTGCATTTATAGCATAGCTTCTTCCTCCTTGCATTCTGACGCCGATAACCATTTTGGTAGTTACTTTATATGACGTATACATGTATTTTAGCGGAGATAAGGAAAAAGAGAGAGAGAGAGAGCGAGAAGATTCCAAACGTATGAGAGCTCGTTAAGGAAACGAGGATGGAATCTGGATACGATCACGGGAGTAATAAATATTCGTTCCAATATATGCGTATACCTATGTATTTTGATAGTTTATAGCACATAGCGCAAGTCCTATGTAATTTTGAGAGAAAAAAAATAGAATTTCATAAGAACTGGGATTGTGAAGGAGTGTGAGCAGGAGAGGAGAGGATGGATGAGAATAATGTAAGAGAGAGGAGGAGATGGAGGCTTTAAAACCAATAAACTCGACATGACTGAATGTTTGAGTGAATTTCTTTTATCAGTGAGATAATGTGTCACATTGGATCCTTTTTTTTATATTAGAAGCTTTTTTCCAGTGGTAACCTAACCCAACCTAACCCAACCGAACCGTCTCGTAAATTAACAGTGTTAAGTCCCAGCTGGAAATTTCAGCTCGTGCTAATCTCATCTTGGTCTCTCTGCCGCATCTCAACATTGTATCTATATATAGCGCGTAGTAGAGAATCTTTTTCTACGGTGTCCCTGTCCAGTGTGGTAATGAAATTGAATGTGAGCATATAACCAAATGAGAGAGCCTGGCTAAAAGCAAAAGCATCACTGAAGCCCTGACAATGTGAGGAGCCTTAAAATTTAATATTACGCGCCTCCTGTGAACCTTTTAGAAAGTAGGCGCATTGAGTTTACGTAGCCTAATACCTTAAAGCAATTTCAACGTAATCCGATATACTGTCATCAGCGATGGAGCTAGTGCTGGAGCTAAAGCTTGACAAAAGGTTCGGGTATGATCTGGACAAAATGAGTTGGAAATGTATGGCTGGAGGATAAAAATCCTAGGACATGACTTAATACCTCTCGAAATATGTCACTATGAGATTTAGAGTGGCTGGAGGCGCCAGAATGAGGATTTACCATTGAATTGGCTAGTCACACGCGGTATTAACCTCTCACTGTCCTTCTCTATCGTCTCCTATAATGCCTGCAACATTTCTATCAGAGGAGCTAAAAATATACGAAATATCCTTCTGACGTAGATTCTTCCCACAGCAGCAGAGAGAGTCAATGCATGTAAATAAATTTGTGCTTTTTGACAGTTCCAATCTAATTGGAAATTCTAGGGAAATCCTACACGTATATATATGCATTTATATGTGATTTAGAATAATTTTACTACGCTATATTTGTATAAAGTAAAAAGCAAATATATAAGAAAAATACTATGTAGCGTAATCCAATAAACTACAATATCTCCATGTATTGAGAGAATATTCTGCAGTACTTTTCCTACTACTATTCAAAAGGCAGAGCAGATGATACCCATGCGGTCTACTAGCACGCACTGCATCGGAGTGGAATCCACTGCAAAACTGGTTCATTCCACATAACTTGTTACTTCTCTGTGAGTCTCTACTGCGAGACGGTTTCTTACATATATGAATTTACTTATACTTATGTAGAGCCTATATTTGTATAAAAGAATATATTTAAATGATAAAGAGGTGTGTGTGTGTGTGTCGACGTTACTAATGGAGCATCCGGGATGCAGAAAAGATGCAACTCTCCTTGTAATATAGTTCTTTGAGCTCTCGTGACGATGACAACTGCATGGAAGTATGCGGAGACTCTTTTTCCAATGAGGTTATTACAATATAGTCTCGCTTGTTATAAATGTCAAGGCTCCCTAAGGAAAAACTCTATAACTTGTAGATATACATGGAAGGTCTGAAAATCAAATGGATTTATTATTATCCAAGCTCATGACAAGAGCTGACAAGGGAGGATCTAAATTTATTTATTAAATTCATGCCCTTTATTACCAATGCTTGGATATAATATTCCGCTTTAATTATCGCTACATTTCTTCCTTGCATTTGTTATTTACCCGAAGCTATATACATATACCATTGCAAATTGCCTTGTAAATTCAATGTACGTATTTGCTTCTTACTACATAGCAAATATGTAGCTATGTCAAATTCAAAGGCAGGGGAATGAGTAAAACTAATTGGCCTAACCTTTTATATCTTTCTCTATGCTAATGATAGCAATTTATTTTTTCCATTTAAAATCTATATATATATATAAAAATTCGTATGAAAATACATTTGTATCTATTTGGTACTCATATTTTTATGCATACATTTTATATGCATGGTATGTAGCTTGAGTTAATATGTATATAAATATGTGGGGGTGTGAATAAGCCCAGCGTCCTACTCTCGTCTTATAAGGTACCACATTAATTTACATATTTACAATGTAGTACATACACATATTTATGTATATGTACATGTACATGTTGTGCATGTGCAGAAAAATTCTTTCATTTCATTCATTGCACTATGAAAAAAAATTCTATTGCAAAATTTAGCACAGAAAAATTTGCACATTTCCTCTTCTTTGCAACTTTACCACACAATTTAACCACTACAAAGCTACTGCTACTCTCTATACGTACTTCATTTGAGAATCCCTGCTGCTCTTATTTAACCATACAATCGAGCTCGTGTATTCTCAATCCATGGAATTGACAATATAAGCTCTTGTCCTATCGGTCTTCCTTCCCATTATTATTCCGTACACATACAAAGACATACACATGTACAATAAATTCCATGCCATAAATTTTCCGTGTGATTCTCTATTCTTTGTACACATACTATATTATTATTTGCATATAAATATATTATATGGGAGCAGTTATCTGAATTTTGCACACATACAGTGAATTATTTGCACTCGAGAATATTTTGTATTTGCACGTATATAGCTACATACGTGCATTATTTCCATATATGAACGTAATATATACATATGTAAAGCTATACATTATGACATTTCTTCCTATGATAAATAAAGGACAAATATATAGGTTGACAATGCCCATGAGATGACTTTTGAGGAATTGCATTGTATATTATGTGTAGCACATACATTATTTTGTATATATAATAGTAATTGTATGTGTGTGTGTGCAATTTAAAAAAAACAAGTGGGTCAGAACTGAGTCATTTGTATATATTGTGTATAGTGTATGAAGGTACATAGGCAAAGCTGTATAGTGTGTAAGTGAAGGGTTAAAGAGAGAGAGAGAAATATAGTGATGTGGGTCGAGACTGCGGAGGAATTAGGTTGTGGAGCGAGAGAAAGAGGCCGGCGGACGAGGAAGAGAAGAGAGTGAGTGAGTTTTTTTCAACTGGATTTTTGCAATAGGCATTTAAATGTGTAAAGAGAAAAATCTATTGGAGACCTCAAGCTACACCTATAGAATACGTATAGAAAAACGTATATGTGAGTTTCTTGTGCAAACAAGTTCTATTTAACTTGAAGTCACATTTATGTGCATCTATACGCGTACCTATACTGTACTATATAGGGGCTGCTGAGCAAATGTAATATCTTCTGGTTCTTGTCTGCTGGTAAAGTAGGTGACCACTTTCCCTCCTACAGAATATATGGATGAAAATGTATGTACAGATATATATGTAGAGGTAGGAAAAGGTAGGGAAGAAAGTGTGACGATGCGTTACTCCCATCCTATATGAGTAGCAAGAAATATGCTTGATTTTATTGTTGTCTCTCTCTCAATGTCTCGTGTGCTCATTGTCACCGTCCATTGTAATATGAAGCTACTGTGGTACTAATCTCATGCTCAATAAGTTCTTGTAAGGAAAAACAAAAGGTTTTTGTGGTATAGCCAAATATGTGTAAGAGTGTGTGTATGTGTGTGTGTGTGTGTGTGGACACACGTTTTTTTCATAGGGAGCAAATTGAGAGGATGCATGTGCAACTTGACCCATTTCTCAGGAAAATACTCACACACACACACATACTCACACTACTGCTCCCATGCATTTACTCGCACGCACATTCCTCTGTAGTGCTATGTATTAGAAGAAAAGGACGCTGTAGATTAGAGCCCGTAATTAAAGCGTTATTGACCAAACATGTTTAACACGAGGAGCTTTCTTCATTGCCATTTTCCCCTATACCTTCATTATATTACTTTTTTGGCAATTATATATGTACATTACATTTGCAAGGAAATTTCCTCCTTCTTTACGGAAGGCTGGAAAAAAACGTTTTTTGAAATTTAATTTTGTTCTTCTCATTTACGCACTTGAGCTGTGATTATTTTTTGTAGGTTACTGTACTTTCTCATGTAATTTTCTCTGGAGTTATAGCTTCTATTAATTTGAACGAGGAAGTACACAAAAAAAAATTGTTGGAAAAGATTTTCGTTTTTTTCCAATGCTAAATTTTCCAAGTTCAAAATATTGACCTACGTTTTCAAATCCAGGGGTGATGAGGTACGTTAGGGGAATTCTATTAAGGAATTAAATGTTGTCTCAAATGGAATTGAAATGTATTTAAATTCATATTTCTGGACATGGTGTGGGGTTTAATGTAATGAAAAATTTTTAATTTTCTGGAAATTTTATGCATGGGATTTTGACATGATAAAACGTGATCGAGCCATGTTTTTTTTATTTCTCTATGCTCACCAACCAGGATCACAGGTATTTAAATATTTAAAGCTCGTGTAAAGGCTCCATCTATTTAAATGGAAAATGTTATTCTTAAACCAATTCATTTGCTATGTGGTCAGTTATTGGCCATGTAATTTAATGAAGTGGTTCAATTATTCAAGAGCCGGGAATTAAAAAATAAATCAAGGATTTACTAAATCAGCCTCGTGTGTTTACTTAAGCCTGTAATTTTTTGTAAGCCCCCGCAATAAAATTCTCAATAGAAAATGTCACCATGTATTTAAAATTGTGTCATTTTAACAATATAAGCAAAATATATTGACGTCATAACATTGATTTTATCATCTTTTTAGGCCGAACATAAAATCAATAGAATTGAAAAAAGGGGGACGGTGCGGAGCATATGATAAAGGACAATATAAATTTAATTACTTTAATAGGGAACAATGCCATGTTTTGAAAATTAGCTGATACGCCATGTCTTCCAAGCTATCAGTTTTATTACCACAACTTTATCGGCCTAACATGCTCAGTAAGGCATACTAATTGAAAGGAAATCAGTAAAACGAGCGGGACGATTAATTTCCTAAATGACAATGCTCACTAATAGTAATAATTGCCATATAGGACCATGTAATGGAAGCATGTAAGCCGGATCATTGGAGTAATTGAAGTAAAACTAAACTACTCCTGCCGATACTAAAATCACTAAAATGACATTACTGACGAAAATGACGGAAAGTCAAATTATATTGGAACTCAGCATTTTTATTTATGGGCAAAGTAAGTCATGAAGGAAATAAAAAAAAAAGTGTGGAGTAGTGCGAGAATAACATTGGACAAGTTAGATAGATACGCTTTATGTCGTTATTTTCGTGCAAATCAAGGGAAAAGTAGGTTATTGTGAAGAGCATAAAGCATAGATAGATACATTACAATAGTAGCATGTATATAGAGAGCTAGGGTGGAAAAAAATATGACTGACAGGATAGAATAAAATAAGTACTTGGTCATACGAGAGAGGCTTTGTTTACATGAGGTTTTGCAAGGCTTTACTCTTTGGAATTGGCAATATTGCGAAAAATTTATATGTTCCCTTTTTGTGAGATGAGGTGCTCTTGCTAAAAGTTATTCTGTGGTGTGTGTGTTAAAGTGTGTGTGTCTATGTGTGTGTGTGTGTACTAGAAGCAATTTTATACTGGCACTCTCTCCTCTATCTCTCTCACACGTATGAATGAGTGAGTGAGTGTGTGTACGAGAGGTTCGTTCGTCTCTCTCTCTCGGAGTGCGTTAAAAGAATCTCATCTCATTTGGCAATGTAAAAAAGAAGCTGTGGTGAAGTTTTAGTAAAAAGTTTTGTAGTCCGCCCATTCTATTCTCACTGTGTAGCCCATAAGCAGAGCACTTTCGCCATTCTCTTTCCAACCTCCCTTATCCGTCCGCTCCTGTCTTTTTCTTACATTTTTTCCTCCAAATTTCCCCCCAACACCGAGGAATTTCCGACGGAAAATTTTCCCTAGGAATTTTCCCCGGGATTTCCTATTCAAAAAAATAATCTTGAAATTCTTTCCTCAGAATTTTCCCGAAATTGTTCCCTCAAAATTCCCATTAAATTTCCTACCCCTAAATTTTGAACACATTTTTTAAAACAATTTTCCAAATTTTGTTTCTTTGAACCCCCAAAAATTTCTAAAATTTTCCCCATAAACTTACTGGAAATTTCCCCTACATAATTTCCTTAGCTAAAGATACGCCCCAAACTACCGGTTCTTTTTTCTCCCGAATGGAAAGCGCTTGAAAGTTTTTAGAGAAAATAAACCTTGAAAAATCCCTGTCAAATTTACCCATTTAAAAAGTGCACTCCCGTACAAATCCTACACTGCACTGTGACTGTGAGATTAAAAATTTGGCAAGTATAAAAAAAAGTTAGTGTGTGCATGGCCGGGATTGTTGTGAACCATCGGCTGAATCAACTGGTGGCATGTCCAAGGGACGTGGTTGTGAGGAAGCTGAGGATGAGTCTCGGGTAAGAAATAAGTAAATAAATAAATATGTCCAAAAGCCAAGTGAAAGAATTTCCTTCAAGTGTATTCCCACATACACTGACATACCTGTCGTATCTGACAGAAAATCCCTCAAAATAATAATAAAGGTCGGAGCAAAAGCACAAGCCCATTTATAGGAAAATACACACACTAAATACCATGGTTTAGGGCTATTAAATCCTCATCTATTATTTAAAGTATTGATTATATGCGCAGGTTTGGAGGCTCGTGTGTAAGCTTTAACATATCCCTTTTCTTCTATTCTAACCACCTCGGTTTGGCTTATATACTATTGTCATAGGAGAGAGAGGGAAATACATGAGAGAGGCAATTGGACTCTTTTAAATAGAATATTTTCTCATATCGATTTCCCCTTGTAATAGTGCCCATTTCCCCAGCAAAGTATTTCCCATATACCTGTACTCTCTCCAACCTTTAAGTATGCATGGCTAAACGGGAAATTATTTGCACAGGGTTATTTTCCAGCGTATAATAAGCTCTGTGTATTCATAAGTATGCAGGGAAATCGTCAAAACGTTTAGCTCCCAGCTTAGTTGCCAATTTACGTCATTTATTTCTCAAGCAGCCGGTAATTTTCTACTGAAATAAATCCACATGATTTTCCATGTAATGTCAAGGGGAGGAATTTCTTATGATGACATTATATTTGCATTGACAAAATTTTTCTCTCTGTAAATTACGTACGTTTAAAATAATAAATGTATAGAGGATGTACTCAGAAATGTATTATAATAATTCCTAAGGTTATAAATTCAGTAGTTAAATAGCGTAGATAGGAAAAAGGAGAAGAAGAAGGAAAAGTGAAATTATTGTGGTCGTATAAATTTGAGGTTGAGGCAGAGCTTTATTAATTTAAGAGTAGATAGTAGTAGAGTGAGAAAAAACGTGGATTTACATGTACACGTAGGATTTTGGTAGAGAGGAGGAAAAGGATCTGGAATTACTTTATTATGGATAGAATGATGAGCCTCTGTAATGTAATCAAATGGGAGTGATTAATTGTGTGGTCGGACAAACATCCTCAGACACGCACACGCCATTATCCTTATCATAGGGATGACAATATAAAGGAGAGTCCTTATAAGAGAGAGAGAGAGAGGCTTTAGCACAGCCCAGACCTGTCCTGCTCTTAACCATAGAGTTACGATATTGGAGTGGTAGTAGTAATGCAGATATGTAAAATGTATGGGAATAGTATATAATATAGGAAAGGGTATAGAGCAAGTGATGTTGTCTCAGATTTTGTACTCACTCCAATCCTGACCCCGTTACACACATTGCAGAAAAGTCGTCGTCGTCGTGGTCGTATGCTAAACAAAAGTAAAAGTCAAGTCTTTCTCTCCAACTCACGTACACAGAAGTACGATAGTACTAGAAGAAGACGTGGATAGACGTAGACTTAGCGTGTATCAATTAGGGTTAAGGGGGGGACCAATTGTCACACTGAGCTTTCCTTCTTTTTATTATGTCTGTTAAAAAAGGCTCTTTATAGGAACATGTGTTACATTTGTTTACAAATGGTAGTCAATCTTTGTGTGGCTCTGTGTTTGTGTGTGTGTGTGTATATCTGCAACACATTTATGATGATGCTCTTTCTTTCCTTGTACTATATGCATGTATGTACTTGATATGAGGAAGAATATATATGGAGGTCATGGATTCACTTAGGTTGAATTGACACTTGCCTTTCTGTATATTTCCCAATATATTGTCAGATGGGTCAGGATTTTGAAATTTTTATTCCTTGGTTTCGACATAAGTACATGATGGTGATTTTTTTTTGTGGCTTTCATTACAAATTGTTACACTGCACTGTACCAGAGTGGGACATTTTTTCTTTCCGTGGATATTTTGCAACTGATAATTTAAATTTATAAAAAAAATTTAGGTACACATTTTCAATGAAATGTTTATTTTTGATTTTTAGCCTTAAATTTCCTTGGAGTAGATAGAAATTTAGGTATAAATTTTCTAGCATGTATGTAGAAAATCTACATTGAAATTTGCTTTCAAAATTGTAGATTAGCATTTTTGTACTTGTGGCTTAAACATTTCTTGGTGGAATTTGGGTACAAAATTTGGCTTACTTTCGTTGAAATTATGGTCAAAATTTTGGCTTTAAAAAATTTTGTCAAAATCATATGCGGTAAAGACTTTAAAATTTTATAAAAATTTTGGAAAAACATTTTACGTTAAAATTTTGTCAAAATTATGTCTTTCAAGTCTTAGTTTTGCATTAAAATATTGGTCAAACTTTTTTCTTTTATAATTCTTCTCAAAATTTTAGTTTCAAATTTCGCGACCAATTTTTTCCTAAATCCCAAAAACGATTTTTCCCAGTTGGCTTATAATGCTATGTGTGTCCATGTGCATTGAATGTAGACAAGTACATATATGTTTAATTAAGAGATTATTTTATATAGAGCTGCTCTGATTAACTCAGGAGTGTAAGGCGAGGAGCTAAATAAAGTTAAACATCTGACCCTCTTTCCACAGTGTGTACCCTGCTCCTATGATAATTCCATTAGCAAATACAGGGATGAAATGCTCATATGTATATGCCTTGGTTATAAAAGCATTTTACGACTAGTACCTTACACATTACTTACATAAATGGATTTCTAGCGTGAGGAGTACCACACCGTACATACATACAGCTCCAATACGTAAGGGAAACCTTAATAGAAAAAAATTGCAATAAGCCCAAGTATATACGTAACATTGAAGAACAATACTAATCCACCCAGCTATAAGCTACTCCTAATGGTCTCAACTCTCATTTTTAGCAACACCCAAAGGCTTCCTTTCTCACCGTGAACTTTACACATAAAAACTCTCCAGTCCTAGCTAAAACCTTCTCTCCCACAGGAAAAGTCTGTGAAAGTTATTATGTGCGCGAGTTATGCACCAGCACTTTTTCCTAACGTCTTTATTTCAGAATATCCTCTTTTATTACCACCTCACTATTTCCATGTATAATAAAAATTTCCTAGGAAATTCTTGTACCACCAGGAGCTCCGCTCCTATTCAGAAGCACTCACACACACACATACACTTATAATTTTGCACACTCTTCTCCCTTGAAAACTTCCCCAAAATATTACAATATTCCAAAAAAGTCAATAATTCCCTTCAAAGATCAAAAGGGTCAATGTTACTTGATTATAAAATAACAAAAGGTCTCCTCCTATGCTCAACCAGTTCATCCTGTCAGGCTTAATAAATTACACCTGCTAGTCTCTCCAATCCTCGTTTCACACATCTCTATTATACAATAATTACAATTCCTATAATCAAATTACACTTTGAAGTTCTCATAACCGCCACAAACACTCTTCCACTACTGGAAAAAAGGCCCATCCAATTTCAATACATACAAAGCAAAATATAGTGGTATTGAATTACCAGGAAAATTCCCATTTAAATTCCGCATAATTTTAGTCTTTGAACAAATATCTATAGAAATAACTTCATTATAGTTTCCCTTTACCAAATAAGCCGAGGCAGTTGGAAAATAATTACAAATAAATGTCAAACTTCCAACGAATTAAATTCCTCAGAAAATTAAATTCTGCAAATTAAATTTCATTTATGTAATGGCAAAGAGGAAAAGTGAGAGAAATTTTCCGTAAGAATTGTATCCAATTAAAAGTATTTAAAACTAAACGCTTTTGTTGATGATTCCCCGAATTTTTCTCACGGTTCATGCTTCATAATTCCCCGTATATTTCTCAAGGTTGAGGATATAGGTGTGTACAATAAAAATAAAACAAAAACTTCAAAGTGAGTTTTCTTTCTTCAAAAGGGAAATTGCAGTACCTACGAAATTCAAGTATATATAAAATAAGCTGGAAATATATATAAGATTGGGGAATTGGAATTCAAGAGGACAAGGAAAAGGCAAACTTTAATGTAAATAATAGGGTGAAAAAAAAGCAATGGGGGAATTCATCGAGTTGTCTGTAAATTCGCTTGGAGTCAAAATTTACCTAGTGCATAAAGGGTTATGTAGGTACTATTACCAGTATTAAATTCAATGTATGTACATATATATCTTCAATATTAATGGCTCCATTGAAAATTCCACACTCCATGGATTTTAAGGGAAACTTGTGGCTAAAAAGAGAAAAAAGGCTGGAGTGAGAAAGCTGAGAAAGCTTTTTTGCAAAGAATATGTATATTGTAATAAAGGAAATGGTTGGAAATTGTAGAAGCGTGGAAAAAGTTCGTGTGCGGACATGAAGTGAGCATGACGAATCTCAACTATCCCCTCAATTATTTACCTATGCCTCGTGTGTGCCTAAGCTAAAATTCCACCTGCTTTCCCTTCCGTACCTTTCTCTTAATAATTCCAGTACTTATATTCCTTTCACCTGTGAAAAACAAAGTTAGTACAAGAGAAAGGCTTATTGAAGGCTTCAAGTGTGTGTGTGTGTATATATGTGTGCAAATATTTTAAACGTCTACTCGCGTGTGTATTTTTTAAGGTGAGTAAATAATACAAGGCAGTTGAAGTGTTGCTATTTCCAGGGAAAATTTTTCAGGAATAGCTCTAGTGGGAAAAAATTTAGTGTGGGACACGGTTTCTAATGATTTTTTTGGGAAATGAGTTTATTTCCCTGTAAAACGTTGTTTAGAGTTGAAATCTACAGCAAAGGAAAATTCTTTAGCACTTTTTCTGCTTTGACAGGGGCCAATTTTGTTGGACAGGGAAAAATTGCATGGGAATATTAGGGCCAAATTTATGTGAATTTTTTAGGGCTGATTAAGCGGTATGGTGCAGACGTGAGGAAAATATTTTAGGAGTTGATTTATGTGGAATTTGCCGGAACTCGGAGGCAGAGCATTATTTAAAGGTTTGTGTCAATAGGGAACAATGCACTTGAGAAATATTGTTAATATTAACATAGAACTTGAGAAATTTTCAAGGGTAATAAGAAATACAACGTGTGTATGGGGATAAAAATAAAAGGTAGAAAAAATGGAAATTTGTTAGAGCTTGTGCGCATAAATTGAAACTTTGTGGTTTTCTTTTCATGTAGGACTTCATTGTGGAGGACGAAGAAGTTCGAGGTTTAGTTCGCGGTCAGATTGTGCCCCATCATCGTCCAGCGCTCCAGCCAAGTCGAAGGATTCCAACGCGTTTGGTGGTACTTGGAAGAAGTGATAATTTCTACGGAGGTCTTTTACAAGAACCATCCTCAATCCGTGAGAGAGAGGAGGAGGAAGACGAAGAAGAAGAAAGGGTAGGAAGAGAAGAGGAAATAGAAATAGACGAAGTGGCGGGGGAAGAACAAAGACTGGCGGTCAACTGGTCGGGGTCAAATTCCCCCCAGCATTCCTCCACGTCCCAGTACCGAGGAAGAGAGGATCTTCCAAGACTCCATCATTTACCCCATCATCATCCTCTTCATCATCATCTCCCTCATCAACATCAGCATCCTTTGGTAGGACAGAGGACGGATCCGGAAGAGAGCTCTTCAGACATTGGAATGAGTTTATCAATGTCGGATCGACTTCCAAATCAATCCACTGCGAGTCTTTTGGACTCGATGGAGAGGCGGACTCAGAGGACATATCGTTATGGCATTGGACTTGTTTGTGTGGGGGCTACTCTCAATTGGCTCGGTTTTGCTCAAGTAAGTGAAGCTCACTCATTTTTTATTATAAATAACGTCGGCTAAAGTGCAGAAGTGGCTATAATTTTCGTAACATTATGGGGAAAACAAAATTACAGCCCCTTTTGCACTTTAGCCGACGATAATTTAGGAATTTTTTATTCAACAGTTAATTAATTGTCGTAACCAAAAACGGTACAGTTTTAGGGTCAAATTTTTTACATGCTTGACCGTTCAAAAATTTCTTGTATTTCAAGCGTCTAGATTTGTGGGTATTTTGCGGTCCAAAAATTGCCTGTATTTTAGCGTGAAATGATTTAGGTATTTTAACGTCAGAATATCACGCATTTTAACGTGTAAAATGTCACGTATTTTAACCTCAAATGTTTTTGCAAATTTTATTTAAAAAATTGTAAAAAATTAGCAGTATCTTCATATAAATTACCCTTATAAATTACCCTTTGACAAAATCTCTTGTAGAGGAGATAAGAAATGGTGAGATCTCAAGACCGATATTTTATGTAAACTTTTCTCTCTTACTCAAAGAGAAGCTCCAAGAAAATCGACTTCCTCAAACTTTCCGCACGAAAAGTCATTAAATCCAATTTCCCTCCCACCCGATCTCATATCCTTGAAGTAACAAGGAGGAAATGAGACTTTGAATAGTTTTAAAATTCCATTCCAGTGTGGAAAAATTGGGAAAGGGCAAAATTAATTTTCTTTCGCACCTTGTACCCATGGAGAATTTACCCTTATAAAATAAAGAGACAATTTCCAAGAAAATTCTCACATCATTTTCTCCTACGTCAAATTACCTTCCTATATTTTTACAATGATAATAAAGACATAACATGTATTACACTTCACATTGAATCAGATTGAATAGCAATAGAATGAACAAGCACTAAAATAGATTTGTTCTGAAGGTCTCCTTTTTTCTACAACAGTGAGGGGGGAAAGCAACAGTTCTTTGAGAATTTGCGTGTTTGCTGTTAGGGAAGTTTGGGAACTGTCACTTGTAAGAATTTCATTAGAGGGAAAAACTATTTTCTATTACTTTGATAAGTGTAAGTGTGTGTGTGTGTGTAGAGACGTGCCTTTTTAAGAACCGGTCCTATTCCTTAATTGTCAGGGAGTTGACAGGGCAAAGTAATTCCATTAAGCATCTGGCTCATTTCCTTTCATTCCCAACCCCTTTAATGGCCATACAAACCAATCTAATTAGTAATGTTTTCCTACAATATCGAAACAAAAATATTTTTCAACTTCATTTCTGTCAACACAAGCTATAAGAGAGTAATTAAATCTGAGATGCTTTTCTATATGTTTTGTCAATACTGAGAATTGTTTTTCAAGGGGTGCTAAAATACGTATGTACCTTCAATGTTAAAGAATGGGACAGGACTAGTGTAGTAAAAATATATCATGGTTGAGAAAATTATAACAAAATTTGTGTATTTTTTTTACTTTCTAGGGACACGGGTACGTTGACCCTTTGAGATATTTGGGAGTAGCGTGTGTCATCAGCGGTTCCTTTTGTGTCTGCCTGGCCATGTGCCGCTGGCTGGGACGACCCATCTCTGTCTCCACTCACCGTGTCTCTGGACTTACAAGGCTGGATTATCAGGTAATTTCTTTTTAAATTTTA
>JAQFXU010002595.1:0-19869 GCA_034693705.1 Spatulosminthurus flaviceps
AATTAATTTTCTTTTTTTCCTTTTCCAGACCCCCCGGATTGTACCCGGCATTTTTGTACCCCTAGTAGCTCGTACTCTGCACCCCATAACTCTGGTTATGGGGTGCAGATTCCCAGAAAAAAAAGGTTTTTCGCATTCCTATTTGGGAAAAAGTAGCCCACAAATATTTGCTAGAATATTAGTAAAATTTGGAAAAAATATGGAATCCAAATTTATCAAATTATTTTTTACAGCAAAAACCAAGTCCCCCGCAGAAATAGGGTAGGTGACGCTGAAAAGCTCTGCTCAAGATCATTTGAATGATATTTACAGCATTAAATTCTGTTATATTAAAAATGTCCTAGGATGATGACATATGACCAAGTAGGAAAAGCAGAACTCAACTGGAAATGAATAAAGGTACATTCAATGGAATGAAAATAATTTTTAAATGATGGAACGTTTCGAAATTGTTTTACCTTTTCCAGTTTAGTCTGTGTTTTGCGGGTTTGCGTATTCCAGCGGGTGAAATTTATATTGAAGGAGTTGGAGGCCAGTTGTGATTATTATTGTTCAAGCAAGCTTCAAGTAATACAAATTTTACTCGACTGAAAAATTTGAAAAGTAACAAAAGATACTACGTGAGTGAGATTTATAACAACTTTCCTTCACTGAGATGGTGTTTTGGTGTGTTAAAAAGTGAAGGGTGTTGAAATTTGAAAGCTATTTGAAATACCAGAATTATAAATAATTGAAAGTTCCTCTGAAAGTCAATTGGAAACAAAGATATAATCCATGAAAAAAACTATTTGATTGCAGCAAGTTTAAAAAATAATAAGCGCATCAGATTACTTACCGCTTAAATAATTTTCACTATACAACAAAAATGGTGGGAATATTTATATATTCGAGTTTGAACTTTTCCATTGTTATATAATGGGTGGCGCTGAAACTCAGCACTATTTTATAAAGTGTGCAAACACATAGATTTCTAGCTAAGCTTAAGATTTTAATCAGTTCGATGAGGGAACAATTCAGAGTAGGCATTATCAAGTAAATTAATTCTAATTACTGAGGAGCTTGAGTTAGTTCAGTGTAGCCTGTCAAGTATCTCACTTTTTTTCCTTCAGTAGAATCAATGAAAATATTTGTGAAAAAAGTGTCTTTTAAATTAATTACCAGGAAACCCAGAACCTTCACGAACTACAATTTATTTTAGTTGTTTTAGTATAATAATAATTGTTTTAATTTTATGTATAAAATATTTTTAAACCTATGAAAATAAGACTTTCATAGTAATATTGAAAATGGGTATAGAAAAATCGAAAATCTCCAATAAATCCTGTTTTTCTGTATAAACCAAAATTACACGAAAACTACTTAACCGATTTTGACCAAACTTTCACCATTTTGAAGCATTTTTTATTCCCCAGACCACCTTTTTTTGAAATACTCAAAAATACTTTGAAATTTGGAACCTTTATTTCCAAAATTTTGATGTTTTTAAAAAATTGAAATTTTAGCTTCTAAAAAAATGTTTAAAATTCCGAACTTCTTCTTTAAATTTCAAAAAACTAAAAAAAAGTAGTCTGGGGAATAAAAAATGCTACAGAAAGGAAAAAGTTTGGTCAAAATCGGCTTTCCAGTTTTCGAGCAATTTTGGATAAACTGAAAAAACCGAAAATACCCGATAACTCCCGTGTTATGCAAGTTACCGCCCTGCAACCACCGGCAATGTGTATCTCTTGGTCAGTACTACAAACTCATCAGCACTGTTTTACATTCCCAGAAGAAAAGGTTTTTCGCATTCACATATCGGAAAAAGTAACCCGCAGGGATTTTGTCCACTATGAATGAGTGAATTTATGAATTTGTATTGAGACATTGCACTAAACTTGTTTCAGTAATTTTTTCGTAAAAAATCTGCGTATGAAGTGTTGACTCTTCTTTTGAAATCTTCCACTGGCGTCAAGCTACAGCAACAAACTATCACTAAATTTACCAGTCAACTCTGAGTTTAACGCCGTTTATCGCCTCAGATTTAATTTGATTATAACCTGCAAAATCTCTTCACAGAAGTGAGTGGACATGGGATAGAAAAACAAGTAAAGAAAGTAAAGGACAAATATTGGAAAAAACTCTATCGTTACTTTGTCTTTCAGATCTATGGATGACAGTTAAAAAAGGCTCTAACATTAAATCAAATAGGATTGATAATATTTTGCACGTGAACTATATAAGAAAAATCAAGCCAAAATAAACATTCGTGACGATCTGCAATAAGTCTGGGATGTATGCTGGATGCATCTGAAAAACATTTCGATGTAATAAAATGAAAAATTGTGCCGACAAGTCAGACGCGAAAATGTTATTAAAATTAAAACTGCCTACAAAATCCGACGCGAAAATAATGATAAGCAAAGAAATGTGACGGACGACAATAGTAATAACAAATAGTAACACATAATCTGTATTCTAATGCTTTATGGAGATTTTTAAAATGACAGGTGAAGTTCTTCACTGCAACTTTCTGGGAGTAGACCTTGACTTGATTTTACTGCTGTAGCTTGACGCCGTTTGAAACATTTCCTGTTAGTTTTCTCAGTCAATAATCCATAGTTCTTGCAGATTTTGGTTTCTGTTCACTTTTATGCTTTTCCAGGTAACGGACACGGGGGAGTTTCTTAATGATTAAATTCTTAATAAATTAATTAATTAAGTATTAATATTATTAATTTGATAATTATTATAGAACATGTCAGTTTATGCTTTGTAAGGGTATTATAAACTGTTTGAGGTAAAAGAACCATATTGGATTGGTTTTTACTACTGGGGCTTAGGATTATTGAAATTTCCACTCAGCGAAACATCCAGGAATGCGAAGTCGTTAATATAAAATAAGTCTTTGCTGGCAGCAATTTCAAAAACCCGGTTCAAAATGTCAAAAAAATTAGGTTTTGTGGCCAGTTCCCTCGCATCCCAGGTTTCAACGGTAGGCTCCCCTGTAAGGTATTCTCCGACTTGGTAAATCGGTGCAAGTTCACCACCTTCGCGCCTGTAGAGTCCGTCTTGATTCAGTACCTTGGTATACTTGCTGTGATCGACTACGCCGACTCGATTCTTCAAAATCTGGACTTTGCTGTTTGCTGCCGAACTCTGCCGGACTTTGCTGCCGAGCTCTGACGAATCTTTCTCTCTGACGCTTGACGGACTCTTCAGCCAAACTATGTTGACAACTGTATACAACCCAATAAATATTTTTTTAATAATCTAGACTTTTTGTGTTTTCAGATATTTAAATGTTCGATGCCAAATTGTCCATTTTTTACTAGACGCCATTTGACTTATAATGCCCATGTCATTGATTGCCACTATTGCGCCCCATGAGAGCTGTATTTTGAATCCATTTCAACCCACAATTGCCCACATTCAAACAATCAGATTGGCGGATCGGAACGAAACAACCCCATCGATGATTCTGTATTCAAGGAATTGACCCGTAGTCACTTGTCCTCTATTGTCTCTTACATTTACCATGTCTCCACCGAAATAGTTGTGATTGACGAAGTTTTAGTGGAGTTTATCCAGTAATAAAGAGGTTGACTGAGTAAATTTTGGTTATTCGCGGATCATTACGAATAATTTTGAAAATTGAAGCTGCTTTAGAACAGGACGTATATGAGGATGGAGAGGTAGTAAGAGTCAAGCCTTTTACCCACTATTTTCAGAGCGAACACCATGCAATATTTACAACAGAGAGTATTGTCTTTGTTTATTGAATGCAGTGATGAAATAGATGGTAAAAAATCATTGTTTGTTGAAAATGGATCAAACATTAGAGTTAAAGCGATAAATTCGTTGGAAATTAGAGCTGCCGAATACATGCCCTTTCATAGTAGTAGAACAAATGGATTTCTTGCAATGCCATTTAGGCGGAGGGGTATTGCAAATTTCAAGACAGTTTATAATTGCTTCCAGACATGTGTGGCTGCTGGGCTATTTTGGGAAGAGAGAATAAAAATGAATAGTCTAATGCCAAAGCATTTACTTAGAGATTTGAGAAATTGTGCAATTTGGAGAATATTTTCCTAGGTCTAATTTTCAATACTCTTTATCAGGTTGTGAGGGTTTAGTGGGTTTGTACGAAAATGTCAGTACGTTTGAAAAAAATAATTCAGTGTCCATTAATATTATTTCGCACCGTGGTTAGACACTTTTTGTAGCTCGTAAAAGCATTTTTGATTTTCCACGCAAAGTAAACTTGTTTCTAATTAACAAAAATGTTGTTGAAGACGGCAAAACTGTAACTAAACATCATGTCGCACTAATTAAAGATTTAAACAAGTTTTGCGCAGAGCTTACCCCTAAAAAAAGAAACACAAGAGTTTGTCCAAACTGTCTTCGTTATTTCTGAGATGAAAAAGGTTTCGCAAAGCACACGAGTGCGTGCCAAACCAAATTACCCACGGCTATTTTGAACGTTGAAGTTCAGCAGCAAATTGGTGCTGGCGGTGGTGACCGCAACATTCCTTTTGTTGAGCTTGAAGAAATTGTCGTCCCAGTGGATGAGCCACCAATGGCTGACCAACAACAAGAGGACAACCAGCCTCGTAGACGACCAAGTGCTTCTCGATCCGCAAAAGGAGGATGCAGTGATAAGGATTCACGAGTGCTTCCCGTCCCGTAGAGGCCGCAAATGAAGTGATACCAGACTCAGGCTTGAACAAAGACTTTGATGCAATGAATTTAATAATTATTATGTAGAGTGTTAGACTGACTAGGAATTGTAGTTGATGTTGTTTGTCGATCTCTCTCTCTCTTTGTTAATTGTATATGAATTTTTGAACTCTTGGCATTAAATACTAAGCCCTTACTTAAATCAATGTGCATTATGATTTTTCATTTTAGTCGTAGAAAGAATTTTCAACCATGCACACGTTTGCAACATGAAAGTCAAAGAGTTAAAGTGCCACAAAGGTTACACTCACTTTCTTGTCCAAGCGCTCTGTCATCCTCGTCTCCTTCATTCAACAAATCATTGAGCCAAGCACGAATATTGTTTCTCAGACCATAACGACTGATCGGTGGCACGAAATGGGCGATGTTCATTGCCATATCCTCCATGTAGTCACGCTGTTGACGAGGGAAATACCGACACTGGATATAAGCGACTACTGCGACTCCGAGAGCTCCAACCAGCAAAGACAGGCCAAAGCTTATACCAACTAGAATAAAGAATCTGATTATTAACACATTTTCATCACAAAAGTCCGTCAAAAGAGACCGTCAGTTTAGTCCGTTAAAGAGTCCGTCAGGTGAGTCCGTCAGGTAAGCCCGTCACGAGAGTCCGTCAGGTGAGTCCATCAAGAGTTTCAAAATGAGTGTCAGGAACTTTTTTACTCACCAACAGCTGCCCAATCAATGGTGGCAACGTGCCGAACAATTGTGTCATGACACTGGGGCTGACCACACTCTTCTGGATGTCGCACAATTCCCAGAACACTTCCATCCAATTCTTCAGCGTCCCCAAAACACTGACTAGGTTGTCGGTAGAGAATCGCCCACTGGCAACCCGTTCGATGAGTACATTGCACACATGTGCGTAAAAAATCACATACTGGAATATACAAAATTAAAAACAACTATCATGAGCCTATAAAATTGACGCCAAAATAATTTTTCATGAATAGTTAAATTATACTTACAATTTTCCATGACTGTCCTCTCACCTAAAACAGCTTTGATTTACGGATCCTCCTAGCAGTTCAAGGCCATAACCAACAATGCATAAAAAATATCCCTAGTACGAAATCGCTCTGTTACTATAATCGTTGCTATTCCAATATTGTTCGTTCTTTCCTCAGCTAACCAATCAATGCATTTCTTTATCAAGAAGAGCGTAGCCCACAGCTATCATAATGGCGTTTATAGTGTTGACGTTCTTAACACAGTTTCGTCATGCACAATTACGATTCTTTAGTCTCAGGTGTCTAACAACTTGATTATTATTCTAATGTATGCAAATAAGTAGGTAAGGACTTGGAAGTGAAAGAGCACGATTTATTAACACATTTGACGTCATGGAAATCATGCCATCAGTATGTACTATTTATTGCATTTACATTCCTGCTAACCTATGAACATTATTTATTACTAATTTATTCCTAAAACCAGTTTTTCATGTATAAATAACATGTCATGAACATGCGAACATTAACTATTAATATATTATCCTTAAAAACCAGTTTTTAATTATTCATAAACGACTATAAGTACTAGTGTGACGTCACAGTCACGCTATCTTGAAAGTTGACTACTTTGAACCTTTCTTCTCTTCTAAAATCAAGTGAATTGGAAATAATGTGGGGAGAATGACTTGTAACAAAATTTAAAGAGCAATTAAAATGTTGCAAATTCAAATATTGAAATACCTGAAAATAATACAAATCTAACCCATATTTTGAGAAATTTTGAAATATATATATTTGCCAAGGTGGAAATGTGAGCAAATCAAATTGATTAACGTTCCTAATCCGTTGCAGAACATCGATGACAACAGCAACCCTTTATATACGCCAATCCCTTGAGCGTGGAATAATGAGTGGCGTTGAAATTCAACACTATTTTATGAAGCGTGCAAACACAGTAAAATTATTATTATTTCTATCTAATTGTAAGCTTAGGAAATTAAAGAGTGGATTCAGATAATTATCCAGAGTAAAAAGTATTCTCGAGAAATATAAATTCTGATGACCTTTAAAATTTTGAGTTAGTTAAAATTTCTTCTGCGCTTGATTTAAAGGGATATTTTTTACAAAAATATTCAATTCATCCAGATATTTGGTCCACTGAACTTTAACAATTTAGGGGAGACCCGAGTAATAGAAAATGGAAACTTACAATAATTGTAACCAATAATCTAGCTTAGTTAATTGTAAACAAATGTTTTTTAACACCAAAATGAGTGACACTGAAGTTCAAGTAAAACTCACGTTTTTCAAGTCGCGTTCAAGTTCGGGTCAGGTTCAAGTAACCCACGAAATTGTACTTGAGGCTTTCGGGCCATATGTTCAAGTTTTATCTACAATATACCTGACCATGATTTTATCCCTCAAGTCAAGTTCGTGTTCAAGTTTAGGAAATATTACTTGAAGAAAATTGCATGGTCAAGTTCAAGCCAAAGGTCAAAGAGTGTAACCAAGTTAACATTTCGTTTTTTGTAAAAACTTCGCCTTCTAGACTGAAATAGAATTTTTGTACAAGTTCAAGTCATGTTCAAGTCAGATCTTTTTACTTGAACCCGAAACTTGATATTCAAGTTCAGGTCCAATGTAAAATACTTGAAAACCCGAACCTGAACTTGAAATAAAAGTACTTGAGCCAGGTTGAAGGAAATATTTACTTGAGAATTCATGGTCAAGTTTGAAAATTACTTGACCCGAACGCAGCTCTGTTCCGTACAATGTTAATCCGAGAATTTTTTCAGAATAAGCCACATTATTTACGATTTTATACAGGGATTTCATACACTATGAATGGGTGAATTTATGAATTTGTATTGTGAAACTGCACTAAACATGTTTCAGTAATTTTTTCGTAAAAATTATCTGTGTAAGAAAGTTAGACTCTTCTTTTGAAATCTTCCACTGGCGTCAAACTACCACAACAAACTATCACTAAATTTACCAGTCAACTCTGAGTTTAACGCCGTGTAACGTCTCAGATTTAATTTGTTTAAAGTCACGAAAATTTGCTTCACAGAAAAAAATGTGGACATGGGATAGAAAAGCAAGTAAAGAAAGTAAAAGACAAATATTGGAAAAAACTGTATCGTCACTTTGTCTTTCAGATCTATGGATGACAGTTAAAAAAGGCTCTAACATTAAATCAAATAGGATTGATAATATTTTGCACGTGAACTAAGTAAAAACATGTCAGTTTATGCTTTGTAAGGGTATTGTAAACTGTTTGAGGTAAAAGAACCATACTGGGTTGGTTTTTAGTCCTGGGGCTTTACGCCGGTTGCGGAATATATTGTTAAGCTTTTAACCTACCATATCAAGTTTCTAAATTTAACACAAATTTGTGAGCCGTTGATAGTTTGATGTGGACCGAAGTTATATCGTTATGTTGCCACGCATATATTCGAAAAACCCAATGAAAATCAAGTGAATTGGGAAGTATTTGGGGAGAATGACATCTAACAAAATTTAAAGAGCAATTAAAATGTTGCAAATTCAAATATTGAAATACCTGAAAATAATACAAATCTAACCCGTATTTTGAGCAATTTTGAAATTTATATATTTGCCAATCTATCTACCGCTCCTTCTGTTCTATGTAAATATATGTATATGCCATATAATGGGCGCGTTGTTAAAGCGCTAGATTTTCTAGACTTAGGCGAATCAGAATAATAATTAGCGTACACATATTTTTGCTCAGCAACAGTGGTGCTTTACACCTGAGAATACTTTTTGATTGAAGAGTGGTGTTCGATGAGTGGCGTTGAAATTCAGCACGTTTTTATAGAGCGTGCAAACAGAATTATTATCTCCATCTAATTGTAAGCTCAAAGAGGTTTAATGAGTGGAATGAGGCAATGATTCAGAGTACGTTTTCTAAAGTCAAATAATTCTAATTATTACTAAGGAGCTTGAGTTAGTTAAGCGTAACCTGTCAAGTCTCGAATCCTCTTTTATCTTGAGTGGCACTCGCTCAGTCCTCCTCCTCCTCCTCACGTTTAATCGTAAAAGCTCATTTTCTATGATATTATGACAGTCCGCCATGAAAATCCTTCTTTCCATATATCGTTAATCCGACATGTTTGTATGTATATATTTTAATATTTATTGAGAACAACCTCCCAATTTTTGTATTATTAATTCACAGCAAAGAGGAAATACCAATACCTATGGAGAATTGGAGAATCTTTGCCAAGGTTGTGAAATATCAAAATACTATCAAAAAAGTAATAAATTAAGTAATAAATTAAGTAAATGAATACTATGTCGGATACATTATTCGAAATATACTCTAAAATTCTCTAGTCGGTGTCTAACGTCGACGGCAACAAATTATTTTTGACAAATTCCCGCTTCTTTCCTTGTAAAAGTCCATCAGCTTTCTCCAGCCGCAATCCCGTATGGGGTTACAATGTTTGAAAAAAATATTTCTGACGCAATTTTGGGAATAGACCTTGACTAGGTTATATTGTTGGAGCTTGGCGCCGATTGTAAAATTTCCTTTTAGTTTTCTTTGTCAGTTTAAATTAGATATTATCCAGATACGGTTATACACTTCATTTTTCCCAGGCGGCGAAAGTTACTGTTGGTCTGAGAATAAACATTCCACGGCATTTGTCTATGGCCTTTGAGACTACGCTATTCCCTTAAAATGCGGCCAAATCGAGGTCTACGCCTAAGATCTGAAATGCTCATTTGAAAGGGCAAAACAAAATGCTTTGGAAAAAGTCCTCACTGGTTAAAATCGGCCTGTATCATGAAGCAGGGTCCCATTGTAAGCTCTTCGAATGTCGTTAGTCGGGGTATCTACTATAATACATTCTTGCTTCGGCGAAATAACGCTATAGCCACCTCAACTGTTTAGCTACTTGAGATGGGACCGCCGGATTAGCCTATGAAACTTAAAAACGGCGTAAAACTTTCACAGCAATGTAATTTTTTGTTCTTTACAAAACTTTGACCGCTTTAAATTCATGATGGAGAATTATCACTCAAAAGAGACGAGCCCAGTTTTACCAATGTCTCACCAATATAAGTTACCCTAAAATTAATGGAAATAATTGCTTGGATAAATCCAGGCCAAGGGAAAATAATTAACAGTCAAATAATTCCACAGCCTTTGTACATTTAATGGTGGCATGAGACAATTATTGCGAAGTTGGCTTAACGTTGGGTTTGAAAAATGACAGGATTTTTGTCACTTGCTGAGAAAATAGATAAACTTTTAATGCAAACTTTACATGGAGAAATCTAAAATAACATTCTGAATGAAGTGATATATTGCCACAGGACATAGCTACTTCCGCTAACAACTGATCTTATTGTACAACACCTATAAGGAGAGAGCAATTACATCATAGATATGAAAATAAGGAATGGCGTTAAAATGTAACAGTGCTTTTAAATCCCTGCAGCCCCGAATATTACTGCCAAAATGTTAGGGCTCGCTTTGGTTTAAATGTCGTCGGGTCACTTTTTCCCAAATAGGAATGCGAAAAACCTTTTTTGCCGGGAAATGAGTAACAGTTGGTCGCATGCATAATACGGGAGTTATCGGAGATTTTCCGTTTTTTCCGTGTTCTCGTACAAACCAAAATTACTCAAAAACTGATGAACCGATTTTGACAAAATTTTCACCATTCTGTATCATTTTTAATTCCCCAGATCAGGTTTTTTTTGTATATGTTTATGCGAAAATGTCCAATGAAAATCAAATGAGTTGGAAATAATTTGGGGAGAATGACATGTAACAAAATTTAAAGCGCAATTAAAATGTTACAAATTCAAATATTGAAATACATGAAAATAAATAGTAATGGTATGGGAAATACTCTTCAATTACTATAGGTTGGGAATTTGCGCGAATCGAGTCGTTTAATGGTCATATCTGCTTTGTTGCAGACCATGGACTACCATTACATACGTTTGTACATGAGATGCGGAATCTACAATCGTGGAATAATGAGTGGCGTTGAAATACAACACTATTTTATGAAGCGTGCAAACACAATTTATTATTATTTCCATCTAATTGTAAGCTTAGGAAATTGATGAGTGGAATCAGGGAATAAATCGGAATAAAAAGTATTCTCAAGTAAAATAATATGTAATTCTGATGACCTTGAAAATTTTGAGTTAGTTTTCTTCTGCCCTTGATTAAAAGTGATGTTTTTATCAAAAATATTTAATTCATCCGGATATTTGGTCCACTGAACGTTACGAATGTAGGGGGAGACCCGTGTAATAGAAAATGGAAACTTTTATCAAAACAATTATTAAAACCAATTAAGCTCCTCCTCTCGTTTAAGCTTAAGATAATTGTCTATTGTCTATAGACAATTGACAGTTGGAAAGCGTTTTTGCTGGATTCAAAAATCTTATTACGCTGGCCCCTGCAGGTCATCAAACTTAACCCGGGGTCGCAGTTTGAATTTTCGGAAATTTGATTGCGGAATTCGTATCTACACGTTACCCCGAGAAAGGTTTCAATGGGCCGAAAATTATTTTGGCCAACCCGTTGTTCACCCTTACAGTTCATCAAAGTGAACCTGTTTTACAGTTAACCGTCATTAAGACATTTCTGCTTAAAATGGTAAAAACAGGTTAACTTTGATTTTATCATTGACTTATGCGGAGATTATAATAAATTGGTAATAAGGCCCAACCTGTAATAATACGAAATAAACTATAGGTGGGTAAAAAATGAGTGGCGTTGAAATCTGAGGGTTGTTTTAATTACCGGGAAATCCCATTATCTGTGCCTCATAGAAACTCTATTTATTTTAACTTGGTTGCTAGTATTTAGTTTTTTGCTATAATAATAATTTGTTTTATAAAATGGTATAAAACATGAAAATTGCAACTTCCATAGTTATCTTGAAAACTGAAAATTATTATCCCAGTAAAAACAAAATTATCAATTTGAGAATTTTTTTTAGAACAAGTCAACTGCTGAGGCTTTACGCCGGTTGCGGAATTTATTGTTACGCTTTCGAACTAGTTGTGAACATTAAGAATACACTTAAATTTGTGAGCCATTGATAGTTCGTTGCGGGCAGAACTGCAGAAGATATTTTTATTATTATGTTGTCATGTATATATTTGGGAAAAAACGCAATGAAAATCAAGTGAATTTGGGTGAGTGAACAATTTGGGGAGCATGACATGTAACAACATTTAAAGAGCAATTCAAATGTTACAAATTTAAATACTGAAATACCTAAAAATAATGCAAATCCAACCCGTACTTTGACAAATTTTGAAATTTATTTGGCTATCTATCTACCGCGCTCCACGTGTTATATTTATCCATCCAATTATTAGAGCTTCTGACAGATTCTTCAGGGTGAGTTAAGGGTTCTCCTGGTCCGATCTGAATCTCATGATGAAAGTCATTTGGAAAGAAAGAAAGTATCAATGGTATGAAAAGAAAACTACTTGATTACAACAAATTGGAAAAATAATAAGTGTCAGAATAATTACAGTGATAATATGTTTGCTGGAAAATGGAACAGCTGTACATCTAAAAGCCGCTCCTGGAGCGTTAAATAATGAGTGGTGTTGAAATTCAACACTATGTCATAGAGCGTGCTAATAAAATTAATTATTCTACCTAAGCTTAAGAAATAAATTAATGGAGTCAAGGCAATAATTCAGAGTAAGTATTCTCAAGCAAAATAATAATAATTCTAATAACTTTGAAACCTGAGTTAGTTAAAATTTCTTCTGCCCTTGATTAGAAGGGATATTTTTCACAAATATTTAATTCATCCAGATATTTGGTTTTAGTACCAAAATTCACAACTTTAAATGAGCTTGTGTGAATTTTGAGCAGATTTTTAAAAATTTATTAATCATGGTTTTTTTAGTACATAAGTCTTTGATGTCTCAACAAACGTCATTCAAACTTATTGTTAGCCCATTGGGATAGTATCAGCCATTAAAATGAACATTGATTATTTTTTCTGACTAGTTTTAATGCAAACAAAATTTTATGACCTATAACTCTTGGATCTCTGACCGCCCTAAAAACAGCTTTTCTCTCACAATTACTGAGTGCGCTCTCTAATTTAATATACAAATTGCTTAGTCGGCGTTAAACTTCCAAAACGAATAGAAACTTACATGCCCGCTCTTCAAAAAAACTAACCAGGTAATTTGCATTTTATTTAAACCTAGAGCGAATATTGCTTTGGTTTGTTACGAGCAAATATTTAGCAACTGTTATCAAACATGGTTGTTTTCTTGGCCAAGTCTGGGCTACACCATTTCATTTTTTCTAACTGTGCACTGCCATGGGCCGTGTTGACACTCGAAAACGAGTACTTAGCACACTTCGCTATCAGTCGCCAACCGATTTGGATAGTATTAGCTATTAAAATAAGCATGGGTTTTTTTCTGATTATAGTGTTAATATACAAACAAAATTCTATATCAAATAACTCTTCGACCAAGTCCTCGAATCAAGTCCCACTTCGTACGTCCCGCGACGTGAGCCTAAATTTAATATGGAAATAACTTAGTCGGCGTTAAACTTCCGAAACGAATCAAAACTTACATGACCGATCTTGAAAAAAAAGCAACCAGCTAATTTGCATTTTATTTAAACCTAGAGCGAGCATTGCTTTGGCTTGTTATGAGCAAATATTTAGCAAATGTTGTCGCCTGCCACACCATTTGCATTTTTTCTAACTCTGCGCTGCCTTGGCCCGTGTAGACTATGAATTTTAAAAATGGCGTGAAGCCATTACAAGAATGTAAGTTCCCGTGCCTTACATTTTCTAACAATAAGTCTTACCTGTCAAGTCTCTCTATTTTTTCTTGAGTGACACTCACAAGTCTTCTCGTTCAGTCTTAAGCTAATTTTCCGTATTATACATATTTGGCATGTTATTCGGCTAATTATATGGCCAGCTCTGATCTTAAACAAGTCACCGCATACACGAGAAGTCTGCTGTGAAAATCATTCCTTCCATATATTATTGTGAATCAAAAAAAAATTAGTTGACACAAAACGCCACATGCGTGCAATTTTATACAGGGACTTTGCACACGATCAATGAGTTGGTGAATTTATTACGTGGCATTGCACAAACTAATGCACCGTCAGGCAACCCCATTAGAACTGTCAAATAGTTTGTAACTTTACGTTTGAATTTTTCGACTGGCGTCAAACTAAAGCAACCAATTACGAAGTAAAAGTAAATATACCAGTTAAATCTGAGTTCAACGCCGTTGGTAGAAATCACAAGTATTCAAATCATGTCTATAATGGTAATGAATGCTGGGAAAGTTTCCTTGTGAAGTAAGGATCGAAAAATAATTCCAAAAGGTGATGACAATTTATAAGTTGCTCATAATAAAAGGAATTCAATGGAGAAAATCGTGGAAACTCATCTTCTTGTTGTTTGCATGGATGAATCAAACTTTAAATTTGTCCTCAGATTATATTCGGCAAGAAATAAATGAAAGGCTACTTTGCTGAGAGATCCTATTCTCGCAACAAAATTTATTCCAAGTTGGATTGAAATATGGAAGTTACAACTTTTGAACCGTTTAGTAGATATTTCCAAAGCCCAACTTGAGACATGGAAGAATATATTTCGGTGATAACCTCCCACATTTTTTATTAATTGTCAGCAAAAAGCTAATACTAATATCTCGGAAGCTTTGCCAAGGTTGAGAATTTAGAGATTTCTCGGAATATATGTCTGAATCTGAATATAACCAATTAAAATGTACATAAACATTCTCTAGTCGGTGTCTAAGCTTGACGACAATAAAAAAATTATGACGAATTCCCGCTTATCTTCATGCTTGTATTTTGGTTTAGAAAAAAGTTTTGCAAGTGTCACAAATTATTTTTAAAATTATTTAGGAAATAAAAGTATGATTTACATGGTGAACATATGGCTTTAATAATATTTTTTTTTAAATGTAAGAAACTCAAAATATGCAAATTTTTTGTCAAATGAAAACTATCAATTCGAGTAGGGAAAATAATATTTAATATCTAAATGGAATTTTGGTCCGCCTACTAAAAATGTCTTTCGAAATGTTACGGTTAAAAGTGTCAATAAATCTTGAACAATTTGTGGCAAATGATATACCAATTTTTCTTATCAAAGACAAACTCCAACAGTAAAATTTGCACAAATTGTAGGTTGCAGTTCATTCAAGAAAAAATACACAGGAACTAAAAAGGCTTGTAATAATAAAAAAAATAATAGTAATAATTTATTCTATTCTAATTTGTCTTTCTATGGCCTTGGAGGCATTTACATTTTTTATACACTGGACTGTGAGACTCGTACATGGAAATCGTTCTCTCGAGTCGTGTCGTGGACTAACGAGTCGAGGACAAATATCCCCTCACTATAGCATCAGGTATCAAAATGCCCATAGCCTAATTGCCAGAAATATTATTATTTAAAATAATAAACTACACAAATAAGCTGGACCTCTGACCTGCAAATAGTAAATTAATAATAATTCTTCTTTTACATATTGAAAGATCTGAGAATCAAACTGGAATAAGTCCACTTTAGTAAATTTAGAAGGAAGCGCCAAAACTTGTATTTCTTTCCTGTTGTAGGTACTCCACAAGGTGATGATTAAAAAAATACTTCCATGTTATATCCAATGAAAGGCAAATTTTCAGAAATCCTCCATCCCCACATTCCATGTTGTAAGAGTACAAAGTTTTCAAAAACGTGGACTTGTTCCATTTTGTCTAAATGTGGGGGCAAAAACCAGGGAAAGCATGGGGATTTTAAATGAATTCAAACCACTGAGTGAGTCTTTGGCAAATTACGAGCTAGAGTAATGACGTAAGGCAATGTTGAAAGCTGATCTTTATTTTTCATCTTACAGAACTGACATATTATTTATATTTCTAGGTTAACAGCTGATGACGTTATTAAGGATCAACTGCTACGGGGATTTACAGATTTGGCGCCTTTCCCTTAGTTCCAATTGCGGCCAAACCGCGGCCTATACACTTAAAACCTGAAATGCTCATTTGTAAGAGCAAAACAAAATGCTTTGGAAAAAGTCCTTACTGGTTAAAATCGGCGTGTATCATGAAAGAAGGTCCCATTGTAAGCGGTTCTTATGTCGTAAGTCGGTGAATTTATTAGAAGACTTTATCGTTTCTTTGAGGAAATAACTCGCTTGCAGTGATCGATTGTTACCTACATATGACGTAATGGATTTTTACGCTGCGAAACTTGAAAAAGGCGTAAAACTTGCGTAACATTTTAAATTGTCGTTCCTATACAAAGCGCAAGTGGAAAACATTTAAGCTTTACGTAGGGTTTGAAAAATGACATCACGTTCTTCGGCTCAACGAATATATAAAATTGTAAGATCGTAGATTTGAAACTAAAGAGTGGCGTGCTAGAAATGCTAGAAAATTCATCCCGACCCTTAAAAAGAAGGAATTAATGTAGTCAAGTTTAAATTAAATGACAAACTGGTCAAGTGATTTGAATTCTAATTTTCTATAAAGAATTTTAACGGGACAGCTAAAGTTGTTTAGTACAACATTTTGGGAATAGACCTTGACTTGGTTTTATTGTTGAAGCTTGGCGCGGATTGTAAAATTTCCTTATAGTATGAGTTGTCCTTATGAAAGTAAGATATTCTCCAGGTTCAATTACCCCCTTCATTTTTCCCAGTAGGAGGGAGTTACGTTGGGTCTGAGAATAAACCTTCCATGGCATTTGGCTATGGCCTCCGAGTCTACGCCTTTCCCATCTAATCGCGGCCAATGGAGGCCTACGCCTTGGTCTACACATAAAACCTCTGAAATGCTCTGGAATTGACCGCACTTTTAGCCTATATGAAACTTAAAATTAGCGTAAAACCCTTACAGCTTCGTAAATTTTTGTTCTCAATACAAAACATTGAACGCTTTTTGAAATTTGTAATGGAGAATTATCACTCAAAAGAGACGAGCCAAGTTTTATAAATGCCTCACCAATAAATTTTGCCCTAAATTTAATAGAAGAAATTGCATTGATAAATCCAGGCCAACGAAAAAAAAATTAATAGTCAAATAATTCCACAGCCTTTGTACATACATTTAGTGCTAGAATGGGGCAATTGCGAAGTTGGCTTAAGGTTGGGTTTGAAAACTGACATGATTTTTGTCACTTCCTGAGAAAATAGACAAACTTTTAATTGTAAACCTTACAAGGAGAAATCTAAAATAACATTCTGAATGAAGTGATGAATAACCTTATGACAACGCAGCTTCCGCCATCGATTATGATACATCTGCAAGACCTGCAGAATCACTGCGAGGTGATCATACATTGGAAAATAAGAAGTGGCGTTGAAATGTAACAGTGCTTTTAAATCCCTGCAGCCCCGAATATTACTGCCAAAAAGTTACGGCTCGCTTTGGCTTAAATGTAGGGTTACTTTTCCCAAATAGGAATGCGAAAAACTTTTTTTACTGGGAATGAGTAGCAGTTGGTTGCAGGGCGGTCGCATGCATAATACGGGAGTTTTCGGAGATTCGTCAAGCCCTTGACGATGATGTTAGAAAATGTATACTGACCCTTAAGCAGCAATTTAGATGGAATTAATGCTGAATGTAAAGCTTAAATTAAATGGCAAACTGGGCAAGTAATTGGAATTCTAACTGTCTATAAAGAATTTTAACAGGACAGGTAAAGTTGTTTAGTACAACATTTTGGGGATCGACCTTGACTTGGTTTTACTGTTGGAGCTTGGCGCCGATTGTAAAATTTCCTTGTAGTTTGCGCCGTCTCCTGATAATGCTATTAATGTCCTCCTACATGTCAATTGATGTATCCACCTAGGATTAGTTAGAGACCGTGTTTTGGAGTGTTAAAAAGTCAGGGGCGTTGAACTTTGACAGCTATTTGAAATACCGCAGAAATATAAATAAATGAAAATTCCTTTGAAAGTCAATTGGAAATTGGAAACAAAGATATAATCCATGAAAAAAACTATTTGATTACAGCAAGTTTAAAAAATAATAAACGAATCGGATTAATTAGCGTGTAAAAATTTTTCTTACTGTTCAACAAAAACTTTACGAAAATCTGAACTGTGATTGGTAAAACGTTCCATTGTTATATAATGAGTGGCGTTGAAACGCAACACTATTTTGTAAAGCAAGCAAACACATTTATTTCTAGCTAAAAGCTTAAGAAATTTATTAAATTGATGATTTGTTTTTAGCTCAAGTCAGAGTAACCTTTGTGTGGGTATTATAAACTGTTTGAGGTAAAAGAACGCTGGCGTGGTTTTTACTGTTGAGGCTTTACGCCCGTTACGGAATTTATTGTTACGTTGCTGAGCGTGTCGTTTATATTCGTTCTGCAATCTTGGTGAGACGTTGATAGTTCGTTGTGGATAGAAGTTAAAACTATGTTGGGACGCAAATATGGGAAAAAACCCAATGAAAATCAAGTGAATTGGAAACAGTTTGGAGAGGATGACGTGTGACAAAATTTAAAGAGCAATTAAAGATTCTTAAGAGTGGTTCACGGGAAATTCTTTGGCTTCACGTCCATAGGAAACAAAGATATAATAATAATGGTATGGGAAATACTCCTTAATTACTGCAAGTTGGAAATGTGAGCAAATCAGGTTGGTTCATGGTCATACTTTGTGGCAGAACAATTATTATTACCTAATTTCATGAGACGGGGAATCTACAAGCGTGAAATAATGAGTGGCGTTGAAATCCAACACTACTATTTTATGAAGAGTGGAAACACAATTTATGATTATTTCCATCTAACTGTAAGCTTATAGGAAATTAATGAGTGCGGAATGAGGGAATAAATCGGAATAAAAAGTATTCTCAAGTAAAATAATAATTCTGATGACCTTGAAAATTTTGAGTTAGTTTTCTTCTGCCCTTGATTAAAAGGGATGTTTTTATCAAAAATATTTAATTCATCCGGATATTTGGTCCACTGAACTTTACAAATGTGGGGGGAGACCCGTGTAGTAGAAAATGGAAACTTTTATCAAAACAATTATTAAAACCAATTATTAAGCTTTATAGTAAATTGAAAACAAATATTTTTTGACACCAAAATGAGTGACCAGACTGAGTGACACTCAGTCCGCCTCCCGTTCAATCTTAAATGCTAATTGACTAATTGTCTATCATATTACATATGGCAGTCCGCTATGAAAATCATTCCTTCCATATCTGCGATCAAGTTCAAGTAAAACTCGCGGTTTTCAAGTGGCGTTCAAGTTCGGGTCAAGTTCAAGTATCTCAAAAATTGTATTTGAACTTGAGGTTTTCGGGCCATGTTCAAGTTTCATCTATACCTGACCATGATTTTATCACTCAAGTCAAATTCCTGCTCAAGTTCAGAAAGATAACATGAAGAAAATTTTATGGTCAAGTTCGAGTCAATAAAAGTGGCAAGTGTAATCAAATTTCAATGACGTTTTCTGTAAAAATTACTCCTTTTGGACTGAAATAGAAATTTTGTGCAAGTTCAAGTCAAGTTCAAGTTAGATCTTTTTACTTGAACCCAGAACTTGACATTCAAGTTCAGATTCAGTGTAAAATACTTGAAAACCCGGACCTAACCTGACCTTGATATAAAAGTGCTTGAGCCGATATTTCAAGTTCAGGTTGAAGGAAATATTTACTTGACGTTTCATGGTCAAGTCAAGTACATGGTCAAGTTTGAAAATTACTTGGCCCGAACGCAGCTCTGTTCCATATATTGTTAATCCGAGAATTCTTTCTTTTCAGAATAAGCCACATTATTTGCGATTTTGTGCAGCATTAATGAGTGAATTTATGAATTTGTATTGCGACATTGCACTGAACTTGTTTCAGAATTTCTTTCTATATTTATCTGCACTAGAAGTCTTGACTCTTCTTTTGAAATCTTCCACTGGCGTCAAACTACAGGACCAAACTATCACTACGTTTACCCGTCAACTCCGAGTTTAACGCCGTTTAACGCCTCAGCTTAAATTTGTTAGTACAACATGGAATACGCGTCACAGAAGTGAGTGGACATGGGATAGAAAAGCAAGTAAAGAAAGTAAAAGACAAATATGAGGACTTTAGAATCAAACTGGAATAAGTCCACTTTTGTAAATTTTACAGGAACCGCAAAAAACTGTCATT
>JAQFXU010002596.1:0-19869 GCA_034693705.1 Spatulosminthurus flaviceps
GAGCTAGAATCTCTGGTACGAGAAATTCTAGATCTGGAGCGACTGGTACTCCTACTTCGGTGTTTTCCCGGGGAAGGAGGATGAGCTGGTTTTTCCTCAGCCTCCATCTCCTAGTCTGAATAACACAAGGAAAAACACAAATTGCCAATTGTAAATTTTTTAATCCGTAAATTTGAGAATTACAAATATCGTTTTAATCACAAAGACCTGAAATAGGCTTTAAAAAACAATACAAACCCGTTACTCAAAGAGGATTGATGAAATAGGGATGAAAATTAGCCCCTGAAAACGAGAGATTTTTTTATCCAAGGAAGAATTCAGCGGAGCTAATAAAGCTGTGTCTGCATGTGTGGACACACAAAGAAGGAATGAGGCTACGAGCAGAGCGGAGAGCATAGGTAACGGAGTTGACATAACTTTTGTTATAAGGCGTTGCTAACGCAACTCCTTATTTTCTATAAATGTGCATGCAGCAGGCATACAATGTGTAATTATGAGGGACGAGTAGAATGAAGTATAATTACCGCTGAACTTCAAGTTCATTTAACCGTTTAATTATAAGTACGAGAACAGTGCCACTTACTTGTATCCAGAAATATAAGCTCCCAATTTAGTCAAGCTCTGCTTTCCGGCACCACCAACTCCAACAAGTAAAGCATTACCTCGATCAGTTCTCAATATACGTGCAATTCGGGTAATATGTTCAGCTGCATCCCCAAAGAAAACTAAGTGCATCTCACGTCCAGACATGATATTAAATTCATCCAGAAAGTCCTACCAACAAATTAGATAGTAAATGTGCTTTATTTGAAAATTCGATTTCGGGATTCATTTATTTTGTAATTAAGACTCCATATAAACAAATTTGTTATTTTTCCCCAGGTGTAGTCTAACATATAATTATCACATTCTTAAAACTTACATTCAGAAGTTGCTTCAGCTTGTCTTTGTTAGTGATCTCATCATACACACGATTTTCTTTGTCGACCAAGCCTTTCATAAAATCTCCATAAATTATGCTCTTCATTTTGTCCTTTTCCAAAGGTACCCCTAAAACCTTGACACACAGCTCAGTCAAAGTATTCATAAAAAGATTCCGATCTGGTTCATCAGTAAGGCGATCATGGAAGACGCGAAGACACTCATGATAGAACAATCTATAATCAATCGAAACGGTTCAAAAATTTCTAATCAAGCATCATCTCGTGTGTATGTAATCAGTAATGAAAGTCACCTAGTCATGTGGGTCTTATTCATAACTGCGAATTTATTCGCTTGAAGTACTCCTTGTATACATTTAGACAAGTCCCTCATGTTGAATAAATAGTGGGATTTGGAAGGGGTGGGTAAAAACGTGACTGACATAAACTGATACGTGCTAATGGCGGCGTTTACAAGCTTATCTGCTAAATCCTTCACTTCTGGCTGGAAGTCATCCAGGAAACCTCTCATGATCGCCTAAAACGAAGCAACAATAAAACATACTTTGTTTATTCTATTCAACTTTTTCTTTTAAAAATCAATGCTTGAACAGCATAGATTTATGAATCCATGCAACCTAGTAATAAGCCCAATACTCTTCATTGCTTTTTTGTCTTCTAAAAGTGCCCCTGCATTCAAAAGAATTAAAAGTTTACTCGGTAAATCTGAACCAGGACCGCTTGAGACGGAGAGGGTATCGCCATAAGGCAGAAATGTCTAAGTAGCCTCGGGGTGATAGCATTCCTCCCTCCTCCAGGTGGAGCACAAGCAGCTGACATGATTACGTTCTGGAGCTCTTTCCAAAACATTTTCGCACGGTCGTAGCAGCCGTTGAAGTCCATTAGCTGCCTATTTTAAATTGAAAATTAAGTATACGAATTAATGTTACAACCAGGAATATTTGGATTACGTAGAAGTTCCATCTTGATGTTGCTTAAAATTTTATAAACTTCTGTTAATTTGCCGACTACTAAGTAAACCCTACCACGCGAGAGGATTATAAAACCAAGACCTTATTTACCTTAGAAGTTCGATAGCAGGTTGGGCCCCGTACTTATCCAGTTTTGGCATATTAACGTCATCAATAAAAACGATTACTTTTTTTCCATACGGAGCACTCATTAGCGTTTTTTTTCGTTTTTCCAATTTCCCTTCAATCATTTCCTGGGTTCTTTTACTCGTTGTCTGAGCTGAGAAATTTATGAACACAGGTAGGTAGCTGTATTGGCCGGAAATCGACGTGAGGACGTATTTTGCTATGGCGGATTTACCGGTTCCTATAATTAGAAAAATTACACACTGGTCAAATATCAGGAATTACAAGTATACTTTACGAGTCCTTATTGTATTTTATTTGCTTTTCAGAACATCATCATTTCAAAGTTATTAGTTAGGCTTCACCTGTAGACCCAGTTAGAAGAACAGCCCTGTTTACAGACAGCAGTAACTCCATCAAAAAACCAAACCGCACAGTGTCTACTGTGGGGACCAGAACGTCTACAAATGACACATTTGGATTGTAAACAAAGGCTGGTAATATCACCTCCCACATGTCCATTTTCTTGGTATCCATATTATTGTAGTAGCCATAAAGCAAGCCCGACTTGGGTAGTCTGGATAAAGGGAGTAAAATGAATTGCCTTTTTTACAAGAAAAATCGACGAATATTTTCAGTTAGTATAACTGTAACACTTGAATCAAATCACTCACTTCATATATGCCTCTCCAGCAAACTCGTCCCTCACAAAAGTATCAAATTTTTGATGATCTCGATCAAAAATGTTACCTCCTATTGACCAAACGTAAGCAAAAACAAAAATCTGATTGATCAACTGGAAAAATTTTGCATTTTCCATCTTCATATCAATTCCTCGTTTAACGATTATGGCTTCCAAGATGCTACACAGCATGGCCACTTTTCCCAGAACAGCCTAAAATACAATATTCTGGATCAAGGACATGTACGCAATTTCAATGAAAGGTACTGATTATCTCTAGTAAATGAATACTGACTTGAGGAATAACTTCTTGGCAATTTTTACGAATGAACTCTAATCCAGCATCAATATGTCTCTCAAACAATTTGATTAAATATCCCTTCAAGTCGTCCCGTTCTCCAACAACTAATGTTTTCATCCATGACTGAACGTAGGGAAGCCAACCCATTTCTTTAGGGTCAACATAGACCATTCCACACCTGGACACAGTCGCTGGAGAGGCTTGAGCTAAATCTGCTACTTCAAACATCATGTGAACCCAATTCGTCAATTTGATGCGTTCAGAGTTGGCCAAACATAGCATCTTATTGTCATCCAAGACAGTATTCATGTTCTCAATCCAAACAGCATCAACCGGTCCATCACAAATGACCCACTGATGAAAGGTCATCTTGGGCTTGACAGCAGTTCGGACCATAATTCCTAGGAGGCCATCCCGCCATTCCAATGTAATTGGATTAATCTCTCCGTACAACTCTCCCAAAGAAACAGCCTTGGGATTCAAAATGTAAGTCTCCACATTCTTGTACAAGGGGTTGTCCAACTGCTTATTACCACCAAGTGCCGTCAGCGCTGCTCGAAGTACCTTCAGCGGACGAAACATGATTGTCGATTGTGAGACAACATGATGCCCCAATCTTGGGTCTGGCTCATTGAACCAAAGCTCTTTTCACCCAATTTGAACAAACTTTTTTTCAGCCAAAATAATTTAAACCAAAACTTTTCCCACCAAAAACTATTTGAATCAAATTTTATATTCCAACCAAAAAACTTGAAACCGAATTTTTTTCCAGATAACATATTTTTTAGCCCGATTGGAATGAGTCTATTCCATTCTAACCACTCGATTTGAATAAAAATTGCCCATTTTTATTCAACCAAATTTATTGTTTAGACTTACGTCTTATTCTAAAGATTTAAATAAATTACATAATTACCAAATAAATTTGTAGACACAAGCATAAACATAAAAGTTACAGATCATCACAAGAATAGTCCTTGTTTGTGTAAAATTATTATTGAGATTAGATGACTTTTTTTGTTAACATACCACAAACGGTAGATATTTTTGTTGGTTCAAATTTTTCTCGGTTTAAACTGTTCTGGTTTAAATATTTTTTAGATGGAATTGGTTTGGTTCAAATATTAGTTGGCTTACAATTAGATAAATTTGGGTGAAATTATATTGGGTGAAACCACTGGATGAAAATGATTTTGTTTCAATCAGCCGGCTCCCACCAATTTGATCAAATCCCACAAGAAATGATTGATGCAAGTAAGCATACATTGTAAATAGAAGTCTTCCCACCACCGGTAGGGCCAACCAGCATCACTCCATGGCGTACTACCATGGTGTCAAATAACTGAATCATTTTTCGAATGAAACACTCCGGGGCTTGCAGCCCTTTTTCTAGGGCCATTCTTATGCCTTCCGTTTGAAGGACACCGTAATCCGTCTCCGGAATTTCCACTCCAGGGAATAAATCCTGGATGATACCCTTTAGGCGGAAAAATAATGTTTTCAAACCAATATTAGCCAATCACTGCTCATTGAATAAAATTTTACAAAAATACTACTCAAAAAATCATAATGAGCAAGCAATTTACATGAAGTAGAATTGCATCATGAGCCAAGAATTTAGGAAGATTTGAGTCACGCAGGGCACGAATTAGGACAATGTTTTCGTTTATATCTGGATTAGATCTCTTTAAACTACCTGCCATCACCAAAACAGACTTCACAGCCCGCATTCCAAAATCGTAGTGATCTTGTTGTGATAGCTGGAAACCAAAACAGAATCAATTTTTCTGCAATAGTTGGAACTCCATTTTCTAATTATATTTAAGTCGCTATCCCAGCATAGAATATCTTGAAAATAAATCCACCAGAAATTAACATCTTCCAAAGCTAAAAATATAATTTTAAAGCTACCTGCTCGCTACAGAGTTTGTACATTTGAGTCATTTTGTTTGCTAAAATTTTGGAAGATTCAAACCCTTCTGAGTATAAAATGACCTCCGCAATCAATGCTAGAAGAAAAAGTAATTACACTTAATAAACGTTTAGTGAGAAACATAAGTAAGAACTCAAAATTAAGGTTTAAACATGTATCCCCTAATTCTTACTGTAATCTGGAACCATCATTGAAATCGGGCGGAAGAGAGCTTTGAGGTTATCAGGTAACTCCGTTCGTCCAGCATATCCAGGATTCATGGTGATAAAGGCAGCACAGGTACGAATTAGTTTTATCTCACGACCTTCGAACATGAAACGTGTTAACCTTTGTACCTTGGCCAGGCGGATAGTAATCAGCTGCTGCGCTATTACTGACAAAACCTGGAACGAAAACTTGATTCGATTTACACAAATCTTAATGACACCAATTTCAAACACAATATAACCCACCTCAATTTCAATCCGGTTGAACTGTAAAAAACAAATTAGTCAATAAGTACATTATCTATGCGACATTTTGTGGTAAACTGAAGGATACAAAGTTTAATATTGAGATTCAACCTCATCGAAACAACACCAACCACCACTTTGAGCCAACCCCGAGAAGAATCTGCCCATCATCTTGAGTTAAATGAGTGCATTAATTTTCACACTATTCTTAACAAACTCGAACATGTATGTAATGTTGAAATTGGTTTTACTCACTTTATAATCAATGCCATCTGAACAGTTAAAAACCACACACATGAAAGCCAACGACTTGGCCAAATCTTTGGTTGTTTCCGTTTTTCCAGTTCCAGCTGGCCCGGCGGGTGCGCCACCTGCAGTTATAAACGGTTTAGAATTTATTTTGAAAAGTATTAGCAAGAACCTGTCACCAGCTTATTTTTACCTAAATCCAGCTGAAGCGCGCCCATTAAGCACAGGTAGCATCGATCAGTCAAAGGTGTTATAACCAACCTTGGGGAAGCTCCAAGATATTCATATCCGTAATTGTACTTTGCATTGGCCATCTTTGCTACAGCAATTTCCTCAGACGGCTCCCAATAATAGCGCAACTGCTTCAACCACTCAAAATTTCCACTAAAATATTTTTAACATTCATTAAAAGTTATATGACCTAATTATCAAGAAAACAGGTTAAGAATTACACACCCTCAGCTACCTGTGATCTACTTCATTTTTCACCATCGAAGTAATAATATCTCGAGCATGGACATCTATGGTTATCAAACTGCATAAAACGGCTCTTACAAGCGATGTCAGCTGTCCACGAACCATTGCAGCAAGTTTATTCAAGTTCTACGAAAATGGATTGACTTTAATAATATTTTTTCATATAAACAGCAAATAAGTTCATACAATAAATTCGTCTTCCTTTTAGTAAGTACATCGAATTACGTCAAAATTTTTCAACTCGAAATTCCGCATGCCTTCCAATCGATCACCCAATCCGTCCAGGATTTCATGGACTTGTTGACACCACATCATTTGAGATATTGTGAGAACACACTAAATCAAATAACATTTGAAGGATTAATCAAAACACGACTTCCAGACATTTGGGTACATTATAATCTAACAGTATATTTGCGATTTGCAGTTTGAATAACAAACCTGAGACGCGAATTTTTGCACCCATTCTTCTCGCTCGAACAGGTGATAATCTGTGAGAGCGTTCCTGGTAACTCTTTTTAGAGAAGTGAACATTGCATCTTCAACCTTACATAACCATTCTTCCACGTTGCCTCGGGCTTTAAGACCCTGAAAAATTAATCCTTATAAGATATATATGCTTATAGGACGCTTTTGAGGAGATTAGTTTTTCTGACTTTTTACCTTGGTAAGCTGAACTCTTTCATCCTCAGGTGAAAACATGGCCAACACATCTAAAGCGACAGCTGAAGGTGGTCCACCGAACTCCAGTTTTTGAATTGCGTCAAAGCATTTTCGCAGATGGGGCTGGACAGCTTGAGGATTTCGAGTCTACAGATTTTTAATTAACAACAGGATTAATTAACAATTTCATTATTTGCTTTACAATGCTTAGTAGAATTTTTTCGATATACTTGGGCTAAAATTTCAAGCAATTCCTCGTTCGACAAAAAATAGAAACGAGGAAAAACAACTCTCTTGGATTCTAAATAATCATCAAGACATTTCATTATTTGGTCAAGGAGTTCATTGTTGGTCTGTAAAGCCTCCAAAAGTCCAGGTTGAGTTGCTGAACGCAATGCTGCTGGCATCTAAAAAAACAGTAAAGGAAAGTCAACTCACAAAGTTATCATTTGATGTTTTAAAAAGTATTTTTCAAATCTTACTTTATTCGTTCTCGACATGATGTCTCGCCACGATTTGTCCACCTGTCCAAACATTTTTGCCTCATTAGGCAGCTGCCTTTGGATATCTGGAGCGCTAAATATGGATTCCAAATATATCCAGTTTCGCTGGCACGTTAGCCATTCATCCTATAAATCAATTAGTTTGGTGGTATTTGCGTTTAACAAAGGGATCAAACAAAAGGAAATAAATAAATCTATACTAAAATACATAAGTTCTCACCAAAGTTCTTGCAAACAAATCTAGGAGCCGGACCCATTCGTCAACTTTATGTTTAATGGGGCCCACGTGTCTTGAGCTAGCAATAGTAGTCATGTTAATGTTACTGTCGTCTAGCAGTACTTGAATTTCATCCGTACCGCCCAGTATAAAGACATCCCTTTGGTCTTTGTGAGGAAGTACGACAAAATCAACATCTTTCCATGAATCCTCCACCTACGAGCAAGAAAGGAATTTTAATAAAAACAAGAGTAATAATGTATTATTGAAAAATTATATAAAATGCTAAGGTCGCATCCTCTTTGATTTGCTTACTTTTTTAAGTAATGCTTCAAGGCTGAACTCTGAGGATGCCTGTGCTGAAACTTCCTGAATAAGTTCAGCAAAGTTTTGAACGCCAGATTCGTTCAAACTCTTGAGAGTTACACTATCATCCGTCAGGTTTCGGTTCATTGCTTTCTCCAAAATGTCCCAATGGCGACGTTTCAAATTTGGATTTTGAAGGTTAGCAATCAGTGGAAGCTGCAGTGACATTTTTGTAAAAATTATATTAGAATAGGAATAGCAAAATTTTTAAAACTTTATTTGTCTCTCATTACTTGATTCTTCATGTCTTCAACTTTTTCTTTCAGAATTGGAACGACATCATTAGGAGGAAGTCCTTTCTCCAACTGAGAAACACTTTTTAAGTACCTATTCACGTCTTTAGTCATTTCTTCATGATCTAGTGAATTGAACGATGCGTCATCCCATTGTTGCCGCAGTTCATTCCAAGTGTACATTGAATCCCATAGCTAAATTCATACAAGTGCCCATGTTTATTAGCCACTGACTTGAACTGCAGTAGGAAGTACAACAAAGTCAAGAATAAAGCAGTGGCACATTACTTGATGACGGAGTTTAACGTCCTTAATAAGCTCTTCCAATGGCTCAAAGTTGGTCACATCAAGCTGAAAATGTAGAGAACAATAAGTAGCATTAAAGAAATAAATAAAAAATGTTAGGTTCAAAGTACAAAACTCGGACTTTTGGTTGAGCGAGTAACACACCTTGAGTTGCTTTTGATACATATTAAATTTGTTGGCACGTTCTTGATGGGCTAGCAATCTGTCCTTGAGTTCCGTCATAGTTTCTGACATTTCTTTAGCATCGGTGCTTGGGTCCAGAACAGCTTTGGCCTAAGAATTATTAAATTATATATAATTTTATTGTGCGACACTTCATAACAGATTTATTTCAAGTTCGAGATGAGCAAAACCGTTACCAAGGCCTTTTCCCTGATGACCTCCATGTCTTCGAAAATTTTCTCTGTATCAGTTTTGAAGTGTTCCATTAGTTCGGCGATCAGTTTTTCTCGGTTCAAGATCTGCCTGTCGATGATATTACGCAACTGTAGTAAAAGAGGTTGTAAGTTGTTGTACCCCCTCATTTCCTCATCGTCACTGGGGATTAAATACTGTTCCATTAAGTCAAATATTTCCGAACAGATATCCAAATCTTTTTCAATATCATCCATCTGCTCGATAATGTCATCCAGAAACAGTAGGTAATCAACATATTCATCGGCATTTGTGGGGTCCTTCTCAAGAATGGCGAGGGCTGCTTGCATTCTATCTATTAGTTTTGTTACGAAGTTTCCTCCAGCCTTTGGAATCACCTCGTGAAGCACTGCTAAGCACCTTTGAACTGTTGGGAATGCATTTTCTCTCAAGATGCTATTGTTCACTCTGAAAACCCCCATTGAGTGCTCATCTTCAATCTTATCAATTATTTCCATTTGTTTTTGGTATTTCTCTAAGAGCCTTCCAAACTCCTGAACATCTAAATGCATAGTCAAGATTAACACCACATTGCTTTATACAAGTATAACAAAAATAACTGAAAGAGTACCATCAACGTCTCGGTATTTATCCACATTTATTGTTTCATTTTCAATGCAAAAGAGTCTTATTTCTTCAAATATCTCTGTGTAAGAGTCACACACCTCGATACCATGTGTGAGAATCAAATCTATTACATCTAAGATATCTGGGAGATCCACATCAGTCTCTACCAGCAGCTGCATGCTCGGCCCATTCCCACAATTCTTCTCTTGCATGTGTCCATTTATTATTGGTCTGTAGTAAATAGCAAATAAATCCCATTGTGATTATATATTCATTACTATAGAAAAATATTCACCCATAATTCAACATACTGAGTATAGGGATCGAAAACTTTGTTTGGCAGCATATTGGGATAGGTAAAAATAGCTTCTTGCCACATGTTAAACAGAAATCGAATTCCAGATTTGAAGTCGTCCAATGAAGGCGAGTATGCCAATTTATCTTCTTGCCAGTTGCACCCCAGATCAAAAATGGGCGATTCTGAGTTACTCAACAGAATTTTCCCACCCTAAAAATTAAAAAAAAATTCTTGCAACATTAAATAGGCATATTTGAGAGCCATCTAAGGTACATTTAATAGAACCATCCAAATTTTTATTATTTTAAAACCTGCTGTTCATTTCGAATCATCAAATGATTGAATTTGACCAAATGCTTGGGCATGATGAAGTACTCCCGATCGATGAATTTAATGCAGGAATCCATCTCACACATTAAGGTAAACATGGAGTTTTTCATTAAACAATGGTATGTTTTTTGGACATAGTAGTCAATTAAGTGGATGAAACTGTTTCGAAAAAATTAGCAATATGTTCCAATTCGCTTAAAGTTTGATAAACTTGAGCATCAGGTCAAAGAAAAATTACTTGGTGAGTCTAGCACATATCCGCCGTTTCTTAGCCTGTGCGGAATAGTTTAGCCACTGCCCAGGATATTCTAATACTCCAACAGGCTTTACAAGACTATCAACAGGAACTAGATAACAAAGCAGGGAATTATTGCTTTAATTATTTATATGACCGATATTTTGTTAGTTTCATTAACATAAATACTATTTTTCCTATTTTTATGTTAACTTCATATACTTTCAAGCCCTTTCAAATAGTAGTCCAATTCTTGAGGATACTCATCTGGCGAGAACCCGGCTTCAATTAGAGCGGAACGGCAAGCTGTCAGTGTCATTTCTATCACCATGGTTTCAAAAGCACGCAACCGAATGTAAATCTCTTTCAATCTATTTTCTTGGTACATGATGAAGTCCTTCAGGGCATAGACGTAAAAAGGCTTAAGGGATAAGAAGCCCATGGAACATATCTATATGAAGCGTCCATATAATTTTTGAGAATTGTCATTTATTGTCGTGTAACAGAAATGATTTTCTTGAGTCATTCAACCTTAATCTTACTTTGTCACACATTTTGAACAGCTCGGTAATCATCCTCCGGAGTGGACGTTTCGTGATGAACATGTAATTATCAATATTCTGTTTAATGGAACGAAGCTTGGAGTGACGGACGTTGTACCTCCAGATGTAAAATGCTTTCCACATCCGATATTGAACAAAGAATTTTATCTGGAATAAGGTATACATTATTCCTATTATGTATATTTATACATTGTAGGAATATCAAGTAAAAAGACGTGCATCATAATATTTACTACAATTAGAAATCCAGAAAAAATCGATACCTTTTTAATTTTATCGAAAAGATGCATCTCCCTTTCAAAATCCAGCATGGAATGAAAGTAGGTGAAGCCATTGCTGAAAATCATGACCCCGTATTTACTTAAAGTGAAATATTTCTTGAGATTCAAATCCTTGGGCTTCACCACCCTATATAAAGATCCTGTGTTTAGAAACTTTGAAATTCAAATAATCACATTTGAAGCAGAAATACAAAAACGAGTGGATTTAAATATGTAATAATATTCAGGAACTTACTGGAGATAGTACGGATTGAACTCTGGGTGGTTCATGGGAAGTACATACATGAGGCAAACATGTTCATTTGTTGGATGCTGTTCAATGCATCGCATTAGGTGAATCAGTTTTTCTTTCGAAAGTGGTTCATACTCTTTGATTCCCCATAAATCCTCAGTTTTAATAGCTTTGCGAGCCAGCTCCCCAGGAGGTAAACATTCTAGCCTTCCCGAAGAATTGTCTATGCAATGTGGATATCCTGGCACAGTTTTCTTTCCCAAATATTTCTCTCTCAATGCATTTGGTTTCATCGCAGCATCTTGAAGCGCTAGATTCACATGTAAAAAGACAAAGTTTAACCGAATGTTCTACGTGATCGTGACTAAGAGTTAAGACTTGATGTAATTTTCTTGCTTGCAATTTTTTCTGTGATTGAAATGAGGGATTCCGTATCGTCTTCCATTTTCTGCGTATCCCTCCGTGTCTCCATGAGTTCATCGCTAAATTCATCCTAGAATTGAAAAAACCCTCGCCTTTAAGCTCTTAGTCAATTTTATTTAATAATCTTTATTGGATTTCATACTGAAAATGATGATAGTTCAGACTGTGTGGGGGCTCCTATTTGAGATTTTTTAGTAATATCTGCTAACAAGGAAAATTCATCGTCATCTTCCAACATCTCATCAGAATGTTCTGCCACCTCCTCCGCCCCCATCTTTTTCGTTTCGCTTGAACCAGCTGCTAATTCACTTAAGGGGTTTCTACTTCTACTGCTTTCTTCTGATCTCTCCTTAGGATCCACTGATTCATCCACCAAAGTGTCATTACTTTGTGACAGCGGGTCAAGTACTGCCGTCGGTTCTTCAACAGGTTCGTCTGGCTCATCATAATCCTCCATTGATATGGGCATTCTGGGTGATTTTTCCGCGTCGGATTCATCCGGTACAAAATCTTTGGTTGGCCTAAGGAAGAATAATGATAGCCGTGTCAAATATAATTAAAAAATTGAGATGTTGATTATATACAAAATCATGTTGAATTTACTTCAGTTTAAAAAAACTTACTCATCTAAGAAATAGTCAAAGCCAGAAAATAGAATCTGATTTTTGATGAATCGGAAGGCATTGACATTCGGTTCGAGCTCTGCATGTTGAACGAAGGTGGAAGGCGGCGGAGGAGGTTGTTCCGACTGGACACTTGATCTGGTGGTTTCAACTGACTCAGCATCATCCTTAAAGGGATCGTCATATTCACCGGCCTCCTCTTCAAATGTACTAGCCTTCCCATGATCTCTATCATCCGTCACTTCCAGAGGATACTTTGCTGAAACGGACGTGAGAAGAGCACAGGATTTTTGATTGAGCATCCTTGACTGCCGAATACTTCTATAGTCCTTTAAAGTTATTTGCTTTTTCTTCACACTTGCTTTGGATTGTAAATTCTTTATTTTAGATTTCATTTCCTCAACTTCCGTCAAGGAATCCCGGTCTCCATCCACAATGAATCTGGTCGTTATTGCACGGGGAGCAAATTGAACTGTTGGCATTGGCCGGAAGTCAAAGGCGAATTCATCTTTAGAACTGTCTTCCGCAGGTTCTTGAGAGAGTTTACGGAGCTCTTCGTATGATTTTTCTTGTGGTATGACCAAAAGTTTTTTCAACTTATTGTCATCGATTCTGATTCTAGGTAAATTCGGAGCATGAATCTTCTCAATTGATGCTTTTGACCTTCGTCTGCCGTCATCTGATTTTTTCCGATCTAAATCTTCAGATTTTGTTTTCGCTCCTTGGTCAGATCCACCTCCAGTCGAATTACGTTGCTTACTCGGACGACGTTCACCTTCACCGGTGCCATCACCAGGCCCAGCCAAAGAACTCTTGGCACTTGGTGTTTGTACACTAATAACAGATTGTGACTCAAGAGAAATATCAGACGCCCTCCGGTATTTTAATTGATTTAATGACTTTTTTATTTCCCGGAAGGAACTGTGCTTTGATTTTTTCGAAGGCCTTTCCGGCTCCATTTTTGATCACAGAAATGATGTCAATTGATTTCCTTAAATAACTGTAATAAATTTCAAGTTGATAAGATGATACGTAAAACTCTTAGCTTCTAGTCCGACTTTATTGCTATTGAATGTATCACTTCCATAGCTTTCTCAAGATATTCCTACATCTTTTCCCATTTCATGTACCAGCACTGATTGAATCACAATGTAAATTGCAGCTGTAACGCTTCCGCGAGAAACTTGACTCGATTATTCGATGCATTATAATAATCCTTCCAGATTATTAAGATTAGGTTAGGGGAGCTAAACACACTTCCTAATATTTTCACAAAAATGTCGGAAAGAAGTTTTAATTTCTAATTCCCTCCCACTGCACTGACATGTTAAATGCTTTCCGCATGGTTGACACTGTTGACAGTGCAGTGTAAAAAATTATTGAATATTTTTAGGTTTTTCATTTTGAATGAAAATTTATTTTATATTATTCTAAATATTTAATTAAATATGTAGACTCTTTACAGTATGCAACATGCAACGTCTCGTTTCTCAATTCACTGTGGCAAATATTTGGGACATGGGGGCACCGTGATGCTTTTGGGAATGAAAACGGCAAGCTTATGTACCGTACATCTTCAATTTTTTTAATCTTTTTGTTTTTTATTTCAAGCTAAACTGAAAAAATGATACACTTACTCGTTAGTTTGTTTTTAAGTTTTCGGGTGTATCCAATTCCAAATATAACATATTTGGACTAAAATATCCGATATAAAGCTGTTGTTTGAGATTTTTCAATCATTAGGATTTCCTTGGCAACATTTTTTAAGAGAGAAACGTGAGACTTGCGCAAGATTATAAATGAATGATTCGTTTTACTCCGTATTCCAAGTTCAGCTCCCCTTCAAGCAGCTGTATAGTTTTACCCCCACTTCCACTCTCCGCTGTGCCTCATTGCATTATTAATAACAACTTACTTCTCTTTGTGGCTTGTGGATAATGTTTAATTCCAGAAACATGATTTGTTATTAAAAAGGCGTAAAGAATAAATTGATGATACTGAACTCAAGTAATATGAAAACAGATTTATACAATTTTATTGATTATCAAATTAAACTGTTTATTCGATAGGAACGTATTTTTTATTATGCATGCATACGTAGTAAATCACGTATACTGTTTTTTTATAAACTTATAAATTTAAAAATTGGTTATAATGAATGAGACCCACCCATATATTTTTTAATATTAAATTCTACAGAGAAATATTAAGCGGCCGTTAGTTCTAGTGCAATAATTACCCTTTGGACTGATATGCTCGCATCCTAATAAGGACAATTTCTCCAGCCGACTGGATTTGGATATTAAGAGGTTATAAGAAGCATCTGTGACCTGGCTTTTATCAAGGCCTAGTTTCGTGAGTCGTGGTAAATGGATTATTGCGAATTGAACACATATATCTGTGAGTTTCTTGCATCCTCCAAGGTCCAGATACTTCAAATCTACGATGGAAATATTATTGAACTAAAATTGTTTATCTTTTTACTGCCATAAAATTATATTAGATTCTCCAGTTTTTTGAGGATACAAAGAATGTTTATATTTATATGGCTAATTGTAAGAAAGAAATTACTTTTGAGGTTGCAGATCACTGGTGAGAACTTTAGAGGAGTATCCATTGTCTTCCAAAATCCTCGAACGTCGTCGTATTGTTTGATAATATCATCAAAGCTCATTCCTACCAAAGCTTCATCCGTGAGGGATGTCCAGTCACGGACACCTAATTTTTCCATGGTAGGGATATTGGTACATATAGCCTTGAAATTATCATCATTGCCAAAGTGGCCACAGAAGTTCAGATTGAGCTCCACCAATTTTGGTACGACGGTTGTAAGATGACTGAACCAGATTTTATTCATTCGCTGATCAACCCTGGAAATGATATTATTGCTGGAACTAATATCCAACTTCCTCAAGGGACTCTTGGCTCCAAAACCTTCCAGAGGTTTTGCTAAAGTAGTGTAAGTAAGCCAATGCGTGTCCGAACAATGAAATTCCTCTAAGCTACGCAAATACGTTAGGAACTCCAAACTATGGAAATTCCCTTTCTTGCCCGAAATATTAAGATTCCTCAGTTTGGGTAACTTGGTACTTCCTTCCATAGCTTTCTCTGTAATCACAGTATTATCAATGTATAACTCCTCCAGATTTGGCCCTTTCCTCTCAATGAAAAAGCCAATGGATTCATCATTGATTTTACAATTGGAGAGTCGAATCCCCGCCAAACTATTGAGCTTCTCCGTCCTTGCTAAGGTCTTCAAATCCTCGCTATTTAAATTACTACCACTGAAATCCAGGAATTTGAAGTTACCCGAATAACCAAATCTACTCGTATAGTTTTGAATAGGTTCGATAGACCAACGGGGCTTTAGCCTACTAAGAGTATCCTCATGATCTTCTGGGCCACATGTCAAAGCTAGCCTATGAATAGATCCACCACACCATTTGAGCAAACTCCACAGGGCATTGTCCGTGAGGAAGTAGCTTTTGTCAATTGTTAGCTCATGAAGTTTAACGAAGGTACCGTTCCGGAAATGAATTCCATAGTACTTTTTAATCATCTCAGAATTAAATGAATACATCTCAGCTGTCCAAGTGACCGAGAAATGTTCCAGGTTAGCACAGCGGGAGAGGATCTCTACCAGGGCGGAAAGTGTCATCGAAGAATTGCGAATTTCCAAGTAGCTCATTGTCTTCCCATGCTTCGACCAGAATTCTTGTTGCATGGGGTCTGTGAAGTCAAATACAACGGAGACGTATATTCTGAATTGGGTCCAGACGTACAAGCTCTTATTAAATATTGCCATTCCTTCCAGGTTCCTTCGAAGAATTATAACGCCTTCTTTCTTTAAAGGAGCTTCCGTTGAAATAATCTCGTACCACTTTTTGCAAGTGCTTCGTATGGCTAGAAGCTCATTCCAACTTAAATTGCTGAATATTTTCATAAGAAACTGTAAAAATACAATTTCTATTCCTTAACGTAAAACTTAAACTTATTGAAAAATTAAGTTTTTAGCTATAAAAATTAGCCGTCCTTAAAGTCTATTATTGTAGTATCATACGTACTTTTTCCTTTAGGACAACCGAAACAGTACTAGTGTGATGACCCATATCGTGATGCGATGTAGATATTTTAAATCGGGATCTTCGCCGACCTTTTTTGGAACCCCGACCTTTAAAACCCAATGCCTTGTTGCTCGAGGAACCTTTTAAAATGGAACCAGAATGACTGGACTGACTTGATGAGCTAGCAACGCTCGAAACCTTCACTCTCCGAGTAGTACCACTCCGAATGCTACCTGTTTTAGAGGTTTTCCTTTGAACGCCTTCCTTTTCTTTAGTAGCAGGCTTGGTGGAGGAATTTGAAGAACGATTTCTACTGGCTGAGGTGGAAGCCATGTAACTTGGTGAGGAGGGTCGGATTACAGCTTGATAAGTGTAGGACACTTTGGATAAATTCCGTCTATTTAAAGGTGCAGCCTTCATTTTGGATTTTGGAACTAGCTGAGTAATACTTTCCATGGTATCATCGGGATATCGATCTAACCGGCTTTGCTGCTGGTCAGACACTTGGGATAATTGGGATATGATAGCATTTGTCACTTTCAAATCCTGGAAATTTTGAAGCTGAGAAGTGGTTGGTAACACTCGTGGTTGATTCCCATTTAATTGGATTCGATTGGATCGAAGAAGGGTTTTAGGCCCAAGTTTTCCACCAATGTCCTTATTTTGAGTTTTCAGCTGTTCAGGTACAGGTCTATATGTGGGTACATGGATATTCCTGGCGGATGCACTGGATGGACCGAGATTGAATTGAACTCTGTTTCTGGCATGACGTTCCCGGATGGATATGATATCATTGTCTGCTGCAGCCATGAATAATTCGGGGAAGTTACCATAAGTGGGTTATTACGGGTTGTAGGTACTCTATCAAAATAATTCCAATTGGACTCCAATGGTTTTGTTTAGTGAAAGGAGATTTGACAATTTAAATTACTTAGAATTTTAGGGCTTTTAGCGCCTCCAGTTACTTATTTCTACATAGCTATAATGTAGGGAGTCTCCTCAGAATACCAATTCTTAACTTTTAAGATATATTTTTTATGAATTTTCTACATTTTAGCACTGACTCCTAGGATCCTCAAACTATTTCACTTGCACAAACATGCATACTTTAAAAACCTTCAAGAAAGAGCTCCATCTTTAACTTTTTAATTCCCAATTAACGATTAAAGATATCCCCCAGCTTGGATCAACTGACCCAAACCTAAGCTAAGCTATCTTGCAGCTCTCACATATTAAAGCCAACGCAAACTACATAATACGATTTATTTTCTACAGAAACCTGGAGGGATTAAACAACAGTTTTTGTTATTCAGTCTTTTTATTCATTTTTATCATCAGATTTTTTTTCTCAAAATCTGCACAGTAATAATAATAATTATTATTATTATTGTATAATTTATTGAGAATTTAAAAGGCTTAAAACGCAAAGAAGTAAACCAACCAACCTTTAATTTGCCTTTTTTGGACCACATTATGTTTTTGCAGTGATAATGGAATACTGACTCACAAGAAATAGAATTTTCAACTTTTCAAAAACATTCACATTAATTTAAGGATTAAAAACAAACAATATTGCTATAATAATAATAACTAGTGTTTACTCCCACTTCTAAAAACAAAATGTTGCGTTGGAATAACTTCCAAACCCTGAGATGATGGAAGTTCAAGGGCTTGAAGTGGGTGCGGGAAAGAAACCTCCCTTTGTAGCCTCCCTTTAAACAGAGTTGCGTGTTTTTAAAGCTAAGGATTTTGGAAAAATTAGGTTAAAAAATGTTTTACTTAAATGTGAACTTCCTTGTGAGTTTCGTGATTGAACCTCATAGGGCTGGTATCCTCCTCAAACAGAATTTGTATATTTTCACTGTATCTTTAAGTCGTGCAAATGCAAACAGTAAACACAACAAATTTTGGATAAAATTTTTGGGATGGTTCGAAACAAATTATAAAAAATATTTTAAATTTTCAGGATAACTAGCAGCCGATGAACTGCTCCCTAATTCCACCGATTAAGTTATGGGGAGCTTAAAGTCAAAGTGAGATCAAATTACATTTATCTGTATTTTTTCCAGATTTTACCCCTATTTTAGGAGAAATCCAATGATGTTGCTACATGCATACATCACCGATCACCGTTTAAAAAGCATTAAAATTTTAAAATAATAAAGGGGCCGTCTAAGAATGACGTTTTTGATATAAAAATGTTTTCCAAAAGTAACCTTGCTGACTGAAAGTTCCTTGGTAGAACGCAAGGCTATAGAGCTTGTACCATTAAAAAATATTTTTATCGCTTTTTGAAATACTTCTTTAGAAATAATTAATATTAATAATTATATGAGTTGTTAACATTTATAAAAATTTTTATTCAAATAATTTTTTTCTGAAGTCGGAATATAATTTCTGAAAATGTAATCCACGCCCGTATAAAATTAATTTTTATGAAAATTTATTCCAGGCCCATGTAAACGTTTAATTGGTCAAAATGATTTATGAAAATTATGTCCAGGGTAGATAAAGGTTTTTGGGGGAAAATATTTCTGAATATTTATTCCAGGCCCAAATAAATGCTTTCTAGGGCCAAATTTATTTTGAAAATTATTTCCAGGCTCAAATAAATAGGTACTGTGGCAAATATATAACCGTGTCAGGAATTAATCCTACGGAGACGAGATTAAACGCCAAACGTTTCACGAGGTAATATATCCTCTTGAAATGAAATGTGTAATACCATCAAAAATTAATATTACTGCCTTTGCAATCACGATTCACGATCCATTCAATAAGCTTGAATTATTAGGCAGGTAGCGCAACCAATCTCCCGTATAAAACTTATATATAAACACTTATGGAACGTTTAAACCAAAATTTTACATGTAAAATTTTCATCAATACGTTCTATAAGTGCTATAAGTTTTAAACGGGAGATACGTAAAAAGTAGCGTTAACAGTCTATTATGTATTATTCAGTCATGGTCTACTTTAGCCATTTTTTGAATGAATTTTATTTAACAAATTTTTGATAATTTTTTATGACATTTTTGCCAACGAAATAATATTTTAGGCCGATTAAATTTTTACACATGCGTTGGAAATGGAATGCAGTGTTTCAAACTTTCATTTAAATGTACAGTTCCCGAATGAGAGACTAAGAAGAAACCATTTCACTTTATGGAACTGGTATTAAAACAAACGTTACTGATTGTGAGTTTCAGAAATTTAACGGTGAAAAAGAAGCATGGGAAAGGCTTACGATTTTATTCAATGATTTCAAACACTGAATGAATAATGAAATGAAAGAAATTTGCCCATATTTTAAGTAATATTAAAATCCGACAAATTTCCACTGAAGAAGTACAAAGTAACAAGACAATCAAACAACTGATTTAACCAATAACGTGGTATCCCAATCCGCTGTAGGCGAGTGGGGAGGCGAGGACAACGCT
>JAQFXU010002597.1:0-19859 GCA_034693705.1 Spatulosminthurus flaviceps
CCAAAAGGCGCTATAATTTTGTTTTTCCCATAACGTTACGAAAATTATAGAGCCTTTTGGACTTTACCCGACGATATTTTTAAAATGTATTAATTCACATGTAATTGAACAAAATTATAGTTAGTGCTAATTTTGAAATTCGTGAGAGCCTTAAAGTTGGCCTTAAATACGTGCCATCCGTTATTTTATTAACGCTTTGGGGATAAGGAGCTTCGCCCCTTAAGGATTACATAGGGCTGTGAATTCTAAATGCAAGATTGTAGATTTTTGAGTAATTTGAGAATCTCTTTCTGTAGGTCGGTTTTTTTTTGCCATGTTATAGATATAGAAATTTATGATTGTTAGAATTGTGAGAACTTTCTTTGCTATATTTCTGAGACAGTGGAAGAAATCTTATTTGATTAGTACATTGGAAATTCTTCCCAGTATTGAGTCCGTTGGAAAGTTTAGGTTCTAAATTGGAAAGAAAAACTTGGTGGGAAAATCCAGGCATAAGTGTATATAAAAAATGTATGTGTATTTCTTTTCATGTGTATGCATACTTACTAATTGGTAATAGTATATAGAGGGATATAGTAAAAAAATGTACAATATTTATTCAGGGTTTGAAGTCAGTCCGTTCCTAAGATGTGTTGTTACTTGTATTTTTATTGGAATATTTGTAGGGTAAAATCCAGTTTTAGTTTATAGTTATGCATATATCGTTATGTATGTATAAGTATTGTAAATATAAAGAAATTGATATATTGTAGGAAAAAATGCGATATAAACGGAAGGGTAATAAAATTGAATTTGTTTATTGGAACTTCCTATTGACACAATTATCATTCATCATATCCCTTGTTGTAGAGTTACTGGAATTTGTGAGTCATGCTGAGGATTTATATGTGATAATATTAATAATAATAATATTATAGCTGGAGGATCAATATAACTTTGTGAGGTAACTTATAAAGTTACATTACCATGTCAATATACACATAGATACTGTGACGTATCCAAGTAGAGATTGGGGAAGCGTGAGTGAACTCAAGCAAAAATGGGACTCTGCTGCCGTCAAATACAGATGAAGTTATGCTTTTGGCCTGTAGCAAAAATCTCTTTTTTTTCTTCTTCTTCTCCTCCTCATCTTCTACTGGAAGAGCATCTTTCCTCTACTTGTGGGTTATTGCATTGGGAATATAAGGAGACATGACTTTTTTTGGATGAACTCTCCATGGATGAAATGCCGTGAGAAAATTTTACTACTCAAAGCTTAGATACTTCTATCTTTGTACAGGGTCCCCTTCAGATTTTGTCACTTCATGAGTTTTGTACTCACATTATTATCGCATGTTATGGGGCACAAAAAAAGAATTTACCTATTTTAATGTTGATACATATTCCGGGCAAAATGATGCCCAAGTTTTTAGCAGGGCCCGGAACTTTTAAAACAACACTGTAGGAAGGCTTTTAAAAGAATTTGGCAGGTGATAAAAATGAGGGTGAAATTTTTGGAGTACCCTGGAGATAAAATTTGTAAATGTTATTTGGGTCGGAGGAGGTATAGGAATGTAGCATGTGCTAAAAAACCTTGGTTATAAAATGCATGTTAAGAAATGCTCATTGTAGAGGTTGAAAAATGTTGGGAACACTAACGATTATGATTATTGTAACAAGAGTATTGCCATTATTTTCTCTCCTCTCTCTCTCTCCTCATGCTTAAATCTCTCTTTGGGAGAGGAAAAAGAGGGACGGGAGGAGGAGGAAAAAAGAGGAGGGTATGAGGCATTGATGTTGTATGAAAGTTTATGGGTGTATATGTAAAAGGATGGGAGATATTTGAAGTGATATTTGTTTCCTACATATTTTTCTTTTTTTTTCTCTCTCTCTCCTTTCTTCCCTTCTACGAAAGCTCTCAAGTCTTGAGTTGCATAAAGAGAGTATAAATTTCAAGAGAGTTTTTCTCCTCCTGATATATGTCAGGAGAAAAATTTGCCATGCATTCATACCGGAGGGAAATGTCAAAAAACCGTTTTAAATGCTGTCCGGTTCTTCTCCACCTTTCTTCATTTTACACACTGGAAGCTGGATGATGCTTCTTCTGGAAAATATTACTCAAATCCTGGAATATATAAAAGCATCTCAACATATTTCCTCAGTCTCTTTATACATACGTTATATCTATGGAAGGAAATTTTTTATTTGTCACCAGGGTATGTCATTTTCTCAGCTGATTTTCAGCTGGCCTAAGGACCTTTCTCCGGTTTCTTTATGTACATTAAATGTACAAGAGAGAACTTGGGGAAGATTTATGTTGATGAATTCGCAGATACACATAATTTCTAGGTTTTTACTTGCAAATGATATCCTTTTGTTCTCACTACAAAACACTTTTTTAAATTTTCTTGTAAGGTGTGTAATATGTAGGGATTGATGGGAGAAGTTATATTTTTTCCCACATTAAATATCCATCCATTCTATTATTCATCCTGAGTGACGAAAAATTTCGGTACTTATTAGCCCAACCTGGTGAGTTTTGTAGGGGTCGAAGCTGAAAGTAGTGTTTTGTCAGGGGCGACGCTTTATTTTCCACCGCGTATGATCATGTCAGTGTCTTTAGTGTATCTCCGATGGGAATTAAAAATTTAGTTTTAATTTCTTTCGTAAATTTCCTTCTTAAAAAAAGTTATGTTGAAATTAGCCTTTTACGGATTGAGCTATATTTAACCTCGAAAATTCCTTAGTTGACTTTAAAATGGATTTTGAATATCTATGTAAGAATTGATACTAGTGTCACCTATCGGACAAAAACCATTAGAAAAATATTCTAGGGCAGTACTTTACAAACATTGACACGTTTGGAGCTCACGTGTGTACATAAAATAGTAATTTCTATGTAATGAACGCAGTTTAAAAAGCCTTAACCAATGTGCTATTTTGTTTGTAAATATTAATTTATGGTGAGATTATCATCTTATTGCAGTTTGAATAAAATTTTGATTGAATTTTATTTTGACTTAACATTTTGATTCACCCTTGACTTCGCCTCTGTATTTGACTTAGCACGGAGTGCTAAGTACCGATGATTTGAGATTTTCAAGTTACAGGCAGACAAATTATGTACGCGATCATTTACTTTTGCGCAATCATCACCAGAAATGTGTAACAAAGTCGTTCATAATTTAGTAACAGCACACTTTCCAGTACGACCTTTTAGGGGCTTTCAAAACATTACCGGCGGAATGATAAAAATGGACTAATAAATATGTACTCATGATAAACAGAATTATGAAGCAAATGTATACCTAATTTAAACATGTTTCCATGTATTACGGCGAAATTTGAAGAGTCATTCAATTTCCGTCTTAAGAGTCTAGAATTTCCTAATACTTGGGAATTGCTTTGTTTATACATTTTTAAAAATTCACGTACATATTTCGACAACTTCCTGGGGTATTTCGTCCCTCAAGTGCTCTTTTAGACTAAAGTTCTAAGCTTATGTGGAGCCTCAGATTTTGTACTGAAGTTTAAACACAAGTTAGGAAATGTTCAAAGAATTTGAAATTTTACAAGCCCACAAATTTTCTAATAATAGTAAAATTATAATTTAATAGGTGTAGCTGCTCACCGTCCATTTATTTCCGTTCTGATAAAATTCATTTGTTCAGAAAAGCGCTTCTTTAAAAATTACCCCTCACATTTGATTGCTTAAAAATATTCCGTGCCTTTGTCCTCGAATTTTTCACCTAAAATAAAATTCAAGTAAATCCATTCCCTAGGACTTTGAACCTCACTTAAAAAATTGATGCTCGGGTGGATGAACGGAAGCTTCCTCTTCTCCCTCTGCATTTACATTTGCCACATCATTACGTAACTATAGAACGGATCCAGCCATTAGTAGCTACTAAATCCACAAAAACATCCCTGAAATATTTGCTCTCCTCAAAACTTTTCTCACTTGAAATTGAAAATGTTTTTAAAATCACAAAATAATAATAGTTATTATTCTTGCCCCGACACACATCAATTTTAAAACAAAATATTTCTGTATGGAAATACAAATGTACCCACTCAATTAACCAAACAACTTCAGTATAACCCAAGCGAAAAAAAGTACAGAAAATATTTTGCCCAAAAAATAAATCGAAAGTTTGAAAACAGGATTTTTTACCTCAAGGTTCAACACACTTCCCCAAGTTTTTCATTCAATGTGATAAATTTCCAAGGAAGAGGAAAGAGCTGGGTATTTTGTCATTATGAAATTCCTTTATGAACCTCCACGTCCGAACGTGTTTTTACAAACTGCCTCTTCAAACCAATCTGGATTCGATGCAGGCGGGAGGGAGAGAAGACGAGCTTGTGTTTATAGTAGGACGTGAAATTGCAAGTCACAAGCTGGCAAAGAGACACACACACACACCGCACACACAGACACACACACACACACACATTGGGGACAAGCTGTATAATATTTATATACAAGGACACGTAAACGTATGTATGTACAAGGGATTACCATATATTTTACATACAATAAATTCAAGTCATTTGTATTGGTAGTGGGTATATAATTTTGGGAAACATGGATGAGCATGGAAGGTCCTTTCATTTATACACAGGGAATTACCCCGTTCAATTGTATGTATATTGTAGCCCAGTTGTCTCAGTAGCTCTGGATACTTTAGCTCTAGACCTTTGGTGAAATGTGTGATTGGAATAAGGAATAAAATCTATAAACGACATGATTGCTCTTCCATTTTATTCTCCCTATACAATATATACTCTCCTAACCACACATACATACACCTACATATATATATGTATATCAATGTATTAATCCAAACAATAACAGACAACTTGGAAGATATGTAAATCAAATGGATCCGTCCCTATAAGCGTGTATGTATGTTTCTGTGTGAGTCCCACACTCTCTCCATAGCTTTCCTAATATCCGACATGACAGTCAATTTAGAATGGCCTTTTATGTGCATAGGACAGATATCAGTATTATTTATTACCAAAAGATATAAAAAAAAGGAAAAAAATAGCTTGTACTGGAGAGACGATAGTTATTCTGCACGAATTCCAAATTCAATACATTGAATTTCTTCGCTAAGCTTTCTCCCTCCTGCTTTCTCTTTTCTCTCTCCAACCCCACCCACCCAGTTCCTGTGGAACCGCAGGTGTCATTGTTACTATTGTTATATCTCTCATATAGAAAAAGCTTAGTCAAGAGTTGAAATTGGAAATAGAGCGAAAGAGAGAGAGAGAGAGAGAAAGCTACATTTCTCTCCAAATGACGACGGTGGCAGAGTCAAGTGCATAGAATATATTTGCTCCTCATATGTAAACAGTGGAAATAGGGACTTGATTCAGGAAAAGTATTTCTTGAAATAGTAGTAGTAACCTTTTTTCTCCAAAAGACTCTCATTGATTTCTTCCCTTGATCCTATCCTTGATAACATACTCCTCTGATTTTCCTCATGTCAACTTACATAGCAATTTCCTTTAAATTTACTACAAGGCAATTCTATAGGAAGATTTAGAGACTTTCTCTATGTTCCCTCTATGAGAATGTATTATTTTCCCAGTTGTTTCTTTTACCAGTAGTACGTAGTAGTGGGGAAAAATGTGAGGTCTTGGGAGGAGGAAATCATTCCGTACAAAACCTATCTCTAGAGACTTGACATGTTGACAAAAAGCCGTATTACTTTTATTACACTTTACTTTTTTTTTACATCCTATAGTCCATTAAAATACTACGTCTCTATTAATAGCGATGAATGTAGAGGGTTTTTTTTTCTTGAAATTTTTTTCTCCGCAGAGAATCTCTCTTTCTCTCTCTCTCCCACACTGGATAAATTGAAAAAAAGGAGAGATAGTAATTTATGAAGTGATGATCCCTAAAGGTTGTAGAGCCTGAAAAGCAATTAAGCTTGAGAGAAGTTGTGAGATGTCCAAGAAGATAAGGGAGGAGGAGAATAATTTTTAAATGCTTTCCTCCCTCATCTCCCTTTGCCAAAAAGGTATCTCTATTTTCTAGGAGAACATTTATCAATGAGTTGGGGCGCTCGGAGAACTAATGGGAGACTCCTTGACTCCTTTTGTCCTCTCTATAATAATAAAGCCTTTATATTAATCATAATAGTTTCCCCTTCTATACCTCCAAGCTACAAACGGAGCCTTTTGTTTCTCCTCACTACAAAGAAATTAGCAATTATTTCTATACATTTATCCTAAGAAAGACTCTCATACAAAATTAAGACTACAAAATTAAAACTACACATAAGCGTGGTGGAATAAATGCCTGAGAGAAAGTTAACCACTAAAAATCTTTTTCTTGAAACAAACAACGTCCATAAAAATTGCATTTTATATGGGAAAATGTGCACTTGAATTTTTCCTGGAGTTCTAAACTCACTTATAATAATAACTATAAGAATTTATTGATAACTATTGTAGTATTGAGTAAACCTGGTCTTATTGACATTTTTACCCTGGCCACTAATAATTGTTCCATTTACTCCTTATAAGTGGGGTCCAGATGGGGAAAATACCATTTATTTCTATGGAAAATCCTTAGAAGTAGGAAGAAGCTTTACTCAAGCACTGTAATAACATTGGATTTTATACACTGATAAAAAGTTATATAGAAATGTTAGGAAGATCTCTCTCTCTCTCTTTAAAGTGCATGGGATTTACACTTTGTTGGTGAAAGTCGAGTGAAAGTAGGGTGAAAGTGGGATGAAACATGAAATTAGAAATTACATTTAGAGAGAAAGTAAGATTCAAAAGGGATTGACATAATAGCCCAGAAAACTAACCTAGTGAGAATGAAGAGTTTACATAATATAGTAACCTAGAAAAAGTAGCTATGGTTTTGAAACAACTTTTCTCCTCTCCACACAATACCATAGTGGATATAATGGTACGTAGACATGTGTGAAAGTCTCATGAAGTTGGTGCTTAGGAAAACAAGAGAGAGAGAGAGAGAGAGAGAGAGAGAGAAAGCGGGATAGAGAAGATGGGGAAGTCCATAAAGTCCTATATAAACTCCCGGGAGGTTTTTATTATTCCTCTTATTTTGTTCTCCTCCCTCCTCGAAACTCCATGGGTTTCCGGGATGCGAAGTCCTTTCCTACAGAGGCTTGGCTCCTTTCTCCCTTCCATAAACTTTCTCTTGATATAAAACCACTTGGAGCTTTCTCTCTCTCTCTCTCTCTCTCTTGGAGAAAATGTTCCCCGGTCTAAACTCCTACATGCTATACACTTGACATGATAAAAAAAAGTAGAAATATAATAATAATTACGTCTCCATAATATTTTCCTAACATTTTCCTTGTGATATTTTCCTGGAACTCAAAAAAGAAACCAAGGGAGAATACTAGGGAATAATGAAGAAATAGAGAAAGTTGCTCTTGTTTGGTGGAGTGTTGCGTAGGTAGGTATTCTCTCATCATATAATTGGGTTTCCCTCTTAAAATAATAATAATAATAATAATTTTTGAAGGGGAAATATTATGAGCTGGGACTTTTGACAGAGGAGAAAAGTTGGGGTTGTCAGGTGAGAGAAGGAGTAGGTTGGTGTGGGAGGGAAAGTAAGAGTAATTATATTTATGAGGCGTCATCTCCTTTCTCTTGTTGGGGATAGAAAGTACATTTTCTCCCTTAGACATGATAGGGGGAAAGTATAAGGGAAAATAGTGTGTGCATGTAATAAAATTATTACAAGGGAATAGGATTTGGGGTGTAGCTAAAGGACGGAGTTTTGTTTCACTTAAAGGACGTCCATGTATAATAAACCTTAGTAAATAGAATTTAAAGGCGGTTAATGTATCTACAGAAAGAATAATAAATTTCTTTCCCTTGTATTTATATATTTACTTACATAAAAAAGAGAGAGAGAGGGGGGATTTTCTTTCCATGTATACAAATTTCTTAGTTTTTACTCCAATTCCCCTATTCTCTCCTCAACTCAATTCTCCAACTTTCTTCTCTCTCTCTCTCCTTTGCTTAAGAAATTAATTTTGAGAAGGATCTTCTCGTAGTGCTTGAAATATCTACTTGTTCACACCCTCTTGGAAAATGTAAAATATATAGGAAATGTGTAGCTATGATGATTATGTAGTACATAGACAAATTTGTATCTCATGTCAAGTGTAAACTAGAAAATTTCCTCTCCCCATCCCATATCTCATGTAACTTTACCACGAACGCTTGTTCCTGTAAACCTAAAACCACGAACATGGATGTTGATTTTACTGGGACAAGGATTAGAATTTTGTTAGACAAACAAGAGGACGGTGATAGTAAAGACTTTCTCCACAGGAAAGGAGCTTTATTTCCAAGTATTTCCTAAACTTTCACCAATTCCATGAATTTAAGTACTTTTACTTTTTTCAACTAACTTTAACGAGATTTGAGTGTCGACATTTGATTTTTATCGCTTCTATTAGCTTTAGTTTTTAAAACCAGTTGGACATTTTGTCATTTTGTATACTCCTTATAGGAAATTTAAAATATTTTATAGTTAACATTTCTCAAGCAAAAGGTTGTCACTCAATTTTTGAAATTTTGGGAAATTTTCTCGCTTTCCTGATTCTTTGTAACGTTGCATAATTTAAGATGTTTTTTGACACTGTTCAGGGCCTCCGTATCTAAATGCGTGTAAAAGAAGAAAATAGCAGGGAACAATGGTTTTTACTTTAAAAATATATTCCAGTTGTTCTAAATTTTCCAACTCCCCGGCAAAGCACAGTTGAGAGAATTCTTGTAAAAAAAATATGCTGTTATTTAAAATTTTAGAATTTTTCAAAAATTTAGTTCACCTAAAAAACTGACAGAAATTCCTTAACTATAGTATAGGAAAAATGAGGGAAGCTGTGTACAACTGTCAATGTGGTTTTTTTACAACGTCCTATGATATATTTTGAGAGCCAATGAAGTTGCACTTTCACAAATTTTTATGGGCTCATAAATTAGAGGAGATTGAGGAAAAAAGGAGCAGATATGGTGTAGTTAGGAATTAGTAGCAATTATAGGAGAAGGAATGACAGGACTTCTTAGGAAATGAACAAATTAGATTGGAAAGGGAATGAGAGAAAGGGAGGGGGAGGATTGAAGGAAATATCGTGGCGATAAAAAAGATTTATACACCACATTGATTTCCCTTTTGCAATAGTTAAGTGGAAAGCTAGCCAACCCATGGGATGAATGTGATGGAAATAGCGTAATGAACTCGTTCAAGTAAAGTTACTACATCAAATCCCCTTGTACACAGACAGAGTTACATCATCTCCCATCATTACACTCCTCGTCCTATAGTCCCTTCCATCTCCAACATATTTCCACTCTCCCAATGACTCCACGTCCTCCGTCCGTCCACATCCATAAAATTCCAAAAGAGAGAGAGAGAGAGAGTCAATTCTCAAAATGAAATGGAGGGCTAATAAATTTAACTACACTTGCTTAAAACTCGTCCATTCACCGGATTCTCCATGTACTCAATAAATGGAGCCCATAGGCTTAAAGCTAAACTATGGAGGAGCAATAATATAAGAAGGATACAAATATAGCAATCATATTATTAAAATAGTCATTTAACTTTAAATCCTCACCACTTGTTAGCCCAGCATCACTCTAACCCAGAAATTAAACTCTATTTAATTTTTTACATAATTTGTCCAAACAAATCTTTTCCTCCATTTGTAGTATTTTTTAAAAACTTATTTTAGCATGGAAGTTAGAGGAGGAAAGAAAAACGTCCATGTGGAAGGAAGTAGAAAAAATAATGATAAAAACTACAATAACTACTGCAGATGTTACAAATCTGGTTTCTAGAATAATATCCTCAAATTAAATCTCTCCTAGGTATTATCCATGTATAACGAGGAAGTTAATTGCATCATTTCTCCTATCCAAATTTAATCTCTAAATTCTTCCGCATGATGCCACATCCATGGAAATACATATGTACATGTGTTTAAATGTTAAATATATGTACATATATACAGGCGTTTAAATATTAAATATATGTTCATATATACATGCGTATACATATATGTACATATATACATATGTATATGTATTTATAATTTGAAAAGACATTTCCTTCAATCCTATGACATTTTAAGACCTTCATGATAAAATGTACTTTTCCCCATGTAATACGTACATATGTATCTAAATACCCCTCAGAATTAACATGTTCCTGGGAAATTACAATATTGAATTATATGACATTCCTTTACACTATGAAGGCTTTATATTGGGTTGGGGTTGGAGGCGGAAATAGGGCTGTGTCAAAGCCAGGGTATTTAGTTGAATAGTGCATTTAAACCATGGACCATGGAACATAGGCCTTGCCTAGGGCTTGAAATAAATTAAATATTCTCCAGGTTTCCTCATCCTTCCCTTTCCTATGAATTTGAAATTTGGCGAATGAAACTAAAAGAAGAAGAACATATCTTTATTTATGAACAACCTACTCTCTCTCTCTCCTTTCTCTTCCAAGGTGTTTACAATCCATAGATTTTTTTTACTGTAGAAAAATAATAGGATTTTTCTCATCTCTCTCTCTCTCTCTCCCTCTTTCTCTCCATTTAAAATAAACTCATTGACAATAAAAAACTTGGAGTATATATGTAGATGTGTACATTCAAATGGAAATTGAACTTTTTATTTTTGGGGGAAGTGAATCTAGTAAAATTTTTCCCCAAAAAATTTTTACGACACTGGAACAAAAGTTATGATCTCACAATTCCTCAGCTCTAAATTTTATTTTCTTATTTCAATATACTTGAGAGGAGCTACGTATAGGGAGAGGGTTCATATTTAAAGAATTTTATGTCCCCAGTATTTTAAAACTTATCGAGATTCTTCTGATGAGATGTCAGAGAGGAAAATACTAAATATTAAGATAAGTTTGATCTTCAGGATTTACATATATATGTATGGAATGTACGTATAAAAGTAGAGTATACAAGTTTTACCATTGAATTTACATGTATAAAAAAATCCTCTCTCCATAAAAAAGTTTGAGCCATATGAAACGTCCAAAGTTTAGTTAGTCTCTACTATGAAATGGTTTACTGATACTGCATAGCTTTTAAAGGGTGGAGGGGAAGGTAAAAAAAGCAAGTCATATTGAGATGCTAAAACATTTCCAAGCTGGAGGATAAAATCCTAAAGGGGCTCAAGGAAGGACATTTTAAGAGTTGTATATGTTTTCTAGAAAATTGAACTGTTTTTTTCTATTCCATGTTTTCTCGTCTAAATTATACATAAAGTTTCAAATATTTATGTACAAATCCTCTTCACATTTTCTTATGTATCTATCTAAAGAGAAAATCCTTATAGCTGGAAATGTTTGGTTGGATAAAAAAAATAAAAAGTATCATTTTACGATATAAAAATATACAATGTTTTTTTCCTCCTTGGCAAGGGAATCTACTATGAAAAAAGTATATGTATTAAAATTGGCACTAAAGCTGGAAAGGGAAAAGATGGTGAAAGTTGGAGAAAATCCTGATGTAAGAATTTAAGAAACATTTACAGAAGCTCAAGAGTTAAGGAAAGATAATATTACGTGGGAAATGCGTAGGAGGGGATGATATGTAGTAGAAAGGTAGAAATATTATATGCGTGGAAATGGAAAGGTAATGAAATATTCTTATTTATCTTTTTCAGGGTGTAGGTGGAGAGATGAAGAAGGATGAGGGAGGAAGTGGATAGGATTTGCTATGGACACGTTTACTCGAAAGCTACGGCCGTAGCAAGAGATTCTTTTTTTTAAAACATTTCCTAATAAATATGTAATGATAAAAATAAAAGCTAAGAATAAAATAAGAAAATTTGCAATCCCTTCAAGATTTTATTTTCAATGTTAATTCACACATTGGCTCCACATATATTTTCTCGTGCGCTAATTCCCATGCACTAATTCAAGTTCTTTTTTGGGTATTTTTATTACGCTGAGACAATAAAGCACTTCCAGGTGGGATAAAATACAGAAATTCAGTATTTTCTTCCTATGTTTTATCTATAGCTTATTGTTAGTATTTAGATTAATCTCACCTACCACACCCTTGGATATTTCCAAGAAATAACTTATTTCAGTATCCTTGAGCACGGAGCTCATCATTTTATGAAGTTACTTTCCTTCCCAAATCATTTCTTCCCAAAGTTTTGAAGAATCCTATAATAATTTCCTACTCTTTATTTGCCTAACTTCAATTTGACTCCATATTTTTTCATGTTTTATAATTATTCGTGTTACTTATTTGCACAAGTTATTTTTTTGGAGCGTTTATTGTCATGTGACTTGGTTTGATGAGATAGGAAAGGGTGGGTAGGGAAGAAGTTGAATCAAGTAATTTAATATGGGAGCATTAATGAAATGAAATTAGTTTACCTTTCTATAGTCGTGTAAGTTGCAGAGGATATAAGGGGGCGCTTCCATTTGGAGAAATGGAAGCCTTGGGAAAGTCTCGTGTAGGAGTTTTGGGTTAGTTACTGGAAGTGGAGAGAGAGAGAGAGAGGAAAAAACTAAGCATGGAATGTAAATAATGGAAATAGATGCCCTGTTATGGGTTTCCTCTTTGCCTGATTTGACTTGCAATTTAGTCAACTTTTCAGTTGTGGACAAAATCTCTAGGCAAATTTAGCTTTCTCCTTGACAGACATGGGAGAAGAGAGAGATGTTCCTGGAACATAAGAATACCAATGTTGAATAGTGAAATGGTTAGAATAAATGGAGGATCCAGATGAAAATTGCGTCCAAGGTACATTATAATATTGGTGGTCGAAAATTGCATTCTGTCTCTCTCTCTCTCTCTCTCGACTTTCTCTCTCTCTCTCTCTTTCCAAGCGCCTTCCACTTACAGGAATTTTCCTTTGGCACAAAGTGTAATAGTTTACGTCTGGTCTAGCTTTTGTATTTTGTGCCAGAAGATGTATGTATGAGTGTAGATACGAGACATTTCCATTCCCATTACATCCTCAACCTCCTACTTTCTCTTTTGCTATGTCTCACATTTTCAGCCTCGCTTTATAAATACGCCTTTTCCTCTCTCTCTCTCTCTATCTCTCGTCATTCCCTTCATACATACATATTAGCTTCTTGTTGTCTTCAGGATGTCGCAAAGTGTCTTGCTAGCCAAGCAAGCGTGTCCTGTTACTTGGTCCATAGCCATCGGAATATGTACATGACAAATCCATATAGGCATTCTAAATAGTACGTAACTCTTCTATATAAATGCATATCATCCTGTATGTAAGCATTAGTGAAATATACTATGGAGTGTAAGTAGGGGAAAGCAGAGTGAAAGTACTGTTAAGTGCTCTTGGTCTTCTTTCCATATACATATATGTACATATTTTCAGTATAGCTAAAATGTATGTATATCCTTGGATTCATTGGAATTTGAAGAGAAAGCTTCCCTCCTGATTGCCAACCGTGTATTTACTCTTGCCTTTCTACCCTATTTCCTCAGACCAAACAACAACCCTCTCATTTTAGCTTTCCTTTTTTACCTAATTTCTTTATATCCCATCGCATTTCCTCCTCTCTCTCTCTCTCACTCTCATTCTTTCAGTTCCCTACATAAATCTCTCCTGTTTACCAAACCAAATCCTTCCATTCAAATACTATTAGAGTTTAGCTTGAAAAAAATTAAATCAAATTAAAGCGTTGATTTTAAAAATTCCAAAGAGTACTTTTTAGCTTCTGGGTTTTTAGCTCTTCCTTATATACATACAATAAGTTAGAACTGAAAATAAATTGTGAGGTGAAAATAGAGTGGAAATTTAGGAAATTAGGGCAGTGCAGTGGTTGCAGGAGTAGTAGAGTGCGTAAAATTTAGCTTGATAGGATCAAGTGATTTGAAAATAAAATCAGTGTGAGAGAAAATAGGAAGAGACGCGGATGTTCCTTGGAAAGTTGTCTTGTTGCCAGGAATACAATGATAATAATTGTTGGAGGGCTTATATGTATATACACATATATGGAAGGAGTAGGGAAATTGAGGGAGGTTGGAGAAAGTATTAGGGAAATCAGGATTAGGTCTGTGTGAAGAGAGAAATGTGATGAGGGGTAAAAGAGGTGAGTGTTATTTTTTGTTATTCAAAGAAAAGTGAACTGTCGGAGTTAATTAGGGTAAATGAAATATCCCATGTTTGGTTGTTATTGTAAAATAGGAATAGGAGACTTGACGTCAGTGTAATGATGATGATGACGAGAGGGTTTGAGGAGAAAGTGAAAGAGCTCTTGTCAATCCATTTAGCTCATCAAATTAAAATCTTTGGGAGAAAAGCAAAATGGTTGATTTTAGTTGGAAGATATAGCTTTTATTTCTCTCTCCTTTCATGTTAGGTCTGTGTGTCCTTGTCTGTGAGTATTATTGTCAGAAAAGAAAATGTTTGCACATTTGTCTCTGCCTTAGAGAACACGTTACTTTGACAAAATTAAATCAGTTACATTTTCAACCGTTAGATTCAATTTGGTTTGAATGAATAACTACTGCTTTAGAATATACATGGAGCAAGGAATAAGGATATAAGTGTGTACGTACATATATGTAGAGAGAGAGAGAGGTTTGGAGAGAAAGAGAGAGAGAGGGTGGAAACACAGTAGGAGAAAGTTCGGGTTTGGTAATGGAGAGAGACGGAGAGAAAGGCAAGAAGATTAATGCCCTTGGAAGGCAAGTAGAAGAGAAAAAATTGACATCACAAGCTGACTTTTCGCCATTTCTTTTTGTCTCTTGCAAAAAAAACTATAAAAACAGGAGAAGCATCACACTTTCAAAGGACGTTCAAAAATTTCACCGGCTGATCAATACTCGTATATTTTTCTTTCCACCATATCTTCTTCTCCGCTCACTAAATCTATTGATATGGATATGCATCTTTACATTTTAACAATACTTTTTCTCTCGCCTGTATACATTTATATGTGGATATTCATATATTACACATATATATGTGTAGATTATATAGGAGAAATGCTCAGCAGTATTCGGGAGCTGTTCTATTTTTTTATTACTTTAATTTCTTTTTATTACCATCCCACCACATGTACATATAACTGGATAATGTCTCCATGTCTCCTTTCCCCTCACCTTAGTTCTGTCTCTTTCACTTTAAACGTAACTAACTGTGCTACGCTTTACTCCCAAATGCTGAGAAATCATTATAATTTCGTTTCTCACAAATGCCTTCCAAAATAATCGTCCTAATATTCCCTCTCTCCTTCTCTCTCTCTCTCTACATGTCTTTACTACCTAGGAAAAATGGCATGCTCAATTTTTCCATGTAATATTATCTATATTGTGGGAAATAAATACATTTTATATTTAATAACCATTATATAAGTAAATATATGAAGCTATACCTGTAGGATATGAATGTATAGGAATTAAGTAGTATAATTTGTACATAGTACGTACCCACACAATATAGTAACTTTACCGCAGTCATTTCTCGCCAAGTATTTATTTCGATGTATGTACATCAATGGAAAATTATTTTTCGCTGTGGTGCTTTTAAAATTTTTATGAAAGCAACTTTTTAACACAATCGTATCTCGGAGTGGCATGGCCATTAACATGTTCCTATGTTAAAAAATATTTTGTGTTGTTGTTATTCAATTATTATTAATCCTTCCAAGGCTTTATTAACATTTTCTGTCGATATATGACAGCATGGAAAACAGTTTATCCTTTCTTCCAGCTACTACGGTTTGATTTATTCGACGGACCAACGCTTCCATCAGCTCACAAATTAATATTTTTCCAGAATTTCCACCCATTTGAACTGCCCTTTTATTTTTGTTGGCCTTCGCCAAACCGTCCTGGAAGAAATAAAAGGGTTTTAGCTAACTTTATTAGCGTTAGAACGATGTTGCTCTCTCACAACTCAGGATCATTTTTTGCGAACATGTTTTTTTGTCTCAGTTATCGCATCTCTCATTTTCAGCATTCAATCATCCATGAATTTCCATAACTACTAATTATTAGATGAGCAACGGCAAACAAATAAATGCTGTCAACCAAACAATGGCGATAGTAACAATAAAGAGGTCCAAACACGAGCCTCCTATAGGTTGTTAATGCAATGGGTCTTCGGCCGCTCTCAACAGTGTCACATTCCACAGTTCTCCACTCATATCCTTTCTCATTGCTCAAACATGCCTAAGCTTCCACACCCAGATGAAAGATCTTTGCGTCAACTTTTTCAACGTCCAGGACGCAAATCTTATTAGCCCGTCTAGTTCAAGTCACGTCTTTGATCTTAAGGTCCACTGCTCAAACTGGGTCATCTTTCCCTGGGTGGATCTCTACAATGCGTCGAACTGGTCATGATTTCTGGGGTCCATGACTACCCGACACCACAACGATATCACCAACTTTGGCTGCCTTGACAACTTGGCGTTGTTCGCAAGAAAAATTTGACCTTTCGGGTTTAGGTTGGGAGATACTCATTGACCCAGAGTTTCTACCACCGCATACTCCTGTACTAATTTCCAGTGGTTTCTGAAATATCAGTTCCCAACTCCAAACTGTCCTTCAACATTTGAGACATTCCGGGACATTCGGATCAACCGACAGATGAATCAACGGGATGTAGTGTCTATAAAATCCATCTCAACCAAAGCCGTCTGGAGAAATCCACCGAAGGCGTCGGTTCTTTCAATGTATCGCTCAGCGCTATCACGACAGATTTTACCATCAGCACCCAAGCCATTCCCATGTGAGGCAAAGCAGTTGGAATGAATCCGCATCATCCCCATCTTTCACGACTGTGCCTGAGAACACTTAAAAAAGGTTTATTAAACCATGCGCATTTCGTGTTTAAGCTTATTTCCCGATTTGTTCGGATAGTTTCATCTAAGAGATTTTAAGATGTTGACGATCATCGCCATTCCGACACCAAAGACCCTTCATGAATTTCCTCGTTTGGAAACTAACACCTTAAAGCGCCACAAAACAGACCGAATCCAAGAAATTACCGCCCTTGAAACCGACCAAAAAAATGTGCTGGTAATTTGAACCTCTCTCTTATCTTTCTACTTTTAATTGTAGTCTCAGACCCGTTAGGTTGAAGCGCAAGTGTACGTATGTACAGCTTTTAATAGAGCTACTCTTGCCCACATGCAGTAACAAAGGTTGTACTTACTTTCTACATCCTGTTCACCACCGTGTAAGCTACAGCTAAGAATTCGGATCCGACCGCAAAAACGCAAATATGAAGCTCTATGGAAGCTTTCCCCGGGTAATGGTATAACAGCTCGTCCATAGTGATATCACCTAGTTTCTTACCAGTCTCTTGCAGTATGGGGGCTCTGGATATTTCAAAGGACGTCTTCTGGAGATGGTTTGGCTCAAGGAGGGGGGGTTTTTTCGCAATGGGTTTTTACGCTAACCGCTCAGATGTATCACCCTGTTGGTTACATAGCTCTGTTGGACAAACGGGTATGAATCGGAGTATAAATCCATATTTTTTAACCGAGTTTCTGTACCAGTTTCTAATCTTCAAACAAATCGGTAAAAATATCTTCATCACATTCCGTATTATCGAGTCATGCGTGCCGGATGATCATACGGTAAAAAAAGGCCAAAGGTGGATAAGAGCTTGAATGTACTTTGCAAATTTTATAGTAATTTCGAGCTTACTAAAAACGATGTTTCTGTAGACTGTTGGGTCTCTTATGGATTTTGAATCAAAATGAACAGCTACGTCTTTCATAATTATGATTGAATATTTGGTCAGAAATCAAAGACAAGTGGCTAGTGGTTATTATTTAGAAATTTAAAGTCTTGGAAAGTAGTTACTAAACCTGTACTAGCTACTCCTAAATGTAAATTGTGTGAGAAAGTATTTTTTGTTAAACATGACCAATCAACACTATGAAGATACCTTAGCACCCATGAAGCTCTAGTATGTATGTTACTGAATACTTCAAGAATAATTCAAGTTGCTAAAGATAAAGATTTTACTGTTAGCTTTGTATGAAGTGAAGTTTTAATTTGTGAGCTTATTAATTTAGAAGTTTCTGTTTCAATGCAATATGTACTAGAAAATGTTATGCTATCCGAACAAGCTCTAGGGTATCTATTTAGTGGATGATTTCAGCTAAATAGTTATCAGTGGGTCAGTGTGTTCTAATGGCAAAGTAGGTCCTATGGTCATTTTTCTCTACTTGCAATGGAGTCAACGTACAACATTGTGTCGACTTTCTGGGAACACCACTTTGTCCACCAGAGTAAACCAGTCTCAGACCTTTCTTCCTCTTCGTGGTAGCTTAGAGTATATCCAACGGTCTCTGGTCATCATTAGATCGAGCTTTCTCTGCAGTTACCTACACTCCAAAGGATTCCGTAGGAGAAAGGAGAAACACCAGCGGACCTTCCATTCAGATAAGCATTCCCGCACCACCTATCCTTCTCCTCAATAACCTTGGGTTCCTCCATCTTATCTTTGTGAAGGAGCTTGATATGAATTTTTACAACCATCCAATCCACAAATAGCTTTTCGCCTACAGTCAGAGCTCCAATTACAACACATGAGAGGATTTTTGAAGCAAAGAGCTAAGACAATTTTAAGCAAAGCTACCATGAAAAAGGAAGCACATGCGCTATTTAGATAGATAGATAGATATATCTATTCAAGTCGATATGGTCTTAGCCCTTACAACCACTGATTTGCTCGATTTCTTTTTACATTCCTCCTTGGGTTAAAATGAGGGTGAATTATTTTGTCAATTACATTAAAATATGAAATAAAAGAAGTGATGTTTCTTCGTGTCAGAAGTTTTGTCCTGTTATCAACAATGATTAATGATTCTCATATTTGTCCCTTATTTGCACTGCCTCGATCCAATAAGCATATAATTTTATAATATCTTCATTAACTGTGAGTCTTTTCCAGATGTTTTGTATAAAATCTTCTTCGTCTTTTTCCGGACAACATATGTCACATAATTTAGGTTCTAATTTGTTCATATTCTTTGAATTCATACATGATATGGTACATGCTTTCCCGGTTTTTCTTGCATAATTTGCAATTGCTGTTGTTCCTGTTGTTTTTCCACTTAGCCCACATTCCGTTAAGGTTTATGCACCTGTTATATATCCAGACCCTGGGTAGTCCTAGTTTGAAGTTCTGTATAAATTTTACCATCGGCCAAGCAAAATCTTTCTTGTAGAAATCCTCCCTGTTTGCGTGTGTTTTTAGTAGAGTGTAACTTTTTCGTTGATATTTTAACGTCTCCGCAAAATTTTGGTTTTTTGCTGTGATATCAATTTTGTTCCATAGTTTTGTTTTGTCTTCGAATGTAGTCCGCGTCTAGTTTTTCGAATTCTCCCTTGAGGTCGTGGCCACAGAATATCTGGTACCATTTTTTCGTCATGTTAAAATCTTGGTTCATATTTTGGACTTGATATTTGTAACATTGTTTTGCCATTTTGGTTGCTGTGTCGCTGAATATGGACTTTTTCATCAATGTAACGAAACTTTTCATGGCTAGAGTTTTTATTTGGGTAAATCCTGTCTCAAGCCTGAGCACATATCCCGGGGTGAATGTGCTGGCGCCCCCAGGAGCTTTCTGATGAAACTAGTTTGTTGATTTTCCAGCGCTTCCATATACTCCACTCCCCAGATGGGGAAGGCGTAGAGTGCGATCGAGTTTACTAGGGCGTTGTATAATCTAAGTGTGATATTTATATCCTTCGTTTTGGTCTCTCTTAAGGTGTTGTGTAATTGATTCGTTGCTGTCTTCGTTTTGCGTAATGTTTCTTTTGCATATTTAGTGAACTTTCCGTTGTTCTGGAATTCCACCCCAAGGTAGCGGTAACTTTTAACCCTTTCTATTTCTTCGCCAT
>JAQFXU010002598.1:0-19856 GCA_034693705.1 Spatulosminthurus flaviceps
CTTTTTAACGACAGTGCATCTAGGAAAGAGAGTATTCCATTTAACTCCATTGTGTGGAAATTCACCTTTGACCCGTTGGTAGACCCTATGGTCAAGGTAGGGAGTCCAAATTTTGAAAATCGATTAGGATAGTTATGATACACAAAAAAAATATTTTTACCATTTTTTGCGACGCACTTCAGTTTTTGTCAAAATCGAAGTGTGCAGCAAGAGGGCAAATTTTCTATTGTGCACAGGTAAAAATAATAAGTCCCAAGAGCCAACATCGCTTACGGCCATAGATAATCAACTTGAGGAATAGCATACAACAATTTTTAAACCCAACGATGCACGCACGGTCACTAAGGAATTAGTCCTTGGCAGTATTACAATTTTTAAAGGAGATATTCTATTAATATTATTCTTTCAAATTAATTGTAAAAACTAAACCTTCATCTTTTATTGTACAGTAGTCAGCCACATTCAGGCTCTGACGTTATATGAATGAGTGCACGCTAATTTTTCACCAATAAGAAAAACTTCTATGGAAATTAGCTGAATCATGGAATACAATTAATTATCCAACCATTCAATCGACGTAAATCCTAGGGGGGTGATAAAATAAAGATGTACTTAAGGGTGCGCTTGCTTCCCTTGCTCCTTAACAGTTCGAATGAATGCGTACCTGCTGAGCTTATCAGATTTTTTAGGTTCAATCTACAGATGTCACTGAGTAAATACAGAAGTATGGTGTCTGGAGTCCAATAAGGTTCTTCTAATATTCTACATCCTTGGAACCTCCCCAGAACGTGTGGATTTAGAATTCAGGAAAGCGTAGCCAAATTTTATCTCATCACCCATAGGTTGAATCATTTTTTGTGAAGGGAAACCTGCTCCTTCTATGAATCAGTACACTCTAAAATTCAATGTATGCACTTTTATTCATACATTTCCTAGACAAATATTCTTTCATGTACCTTCCCGTCAGAATTAATTTGCAAACATGGGCGAGAAATAAGACTAGAAACTCGACGAAAAAGGTTGAGAGGCTTTCTAAAAGCCCGTCAGCTCACATGATTGAAATTCATCCAACGTTTTCCGTACACATACATTCGTAGTTTCTTTTCAACTCTTCACTTGTCTAATGATGATACATTTTTTCACATGAATATTCCAATTCGAATTCCATCCTATGAGAAACTTGATTAGGGCAACTTTTCTCCTAGTTTTAAAGTATAAATGATTTTCTATTTGGCCTACACATCAATGCTGTTTTTACCAGTCAAGTAGAACTAAAAATAATTTCAAAAAGTTTTCAAAACCTTACCTTCAACTGAATTTAATAGTCTTAATAATTTGAATATAATGTCCTTAATTGGAAAAAAAAATTTGAATATAATGTATCAAAACAAATAAGTATTCTATTTGACTAATTCAAAAGTCAATAATAAATGATTATTCTCCTCCCAGATCGACATAAATACAAATCCCAAAAGGTAAAAACACCCAAATCGAATCAATATTCTCTTTCCCTAGTGGCCGTCCTTTACCCCAACCAAATCGGGAATCTCGAAACATTCATGTCCCAACTTTAATATCATATTCCCTGAAACGGATATAACTTCATTGAAATTTTACTCAAGAGAAACGGCATTTGAAGACAAGTATTTATTTACAAATGAGCCAACATTCTGATAAAAAGGATACGACTATAGGATAAGATAATGGGCTTGTTTAATCAAATATGGACCAAGAGAAATACTAAAATAAATATTGTGCCACCAACTTCACTGTGGTTAGAAAGTTTGAGTGGAAAAAGTTTTCCATGATGTAGTGAAAGCCACTTCTCCAATTTACTTCCATAAGAATTCTCCGAGGTAGAAAGCAAACTATACAGTCAAGAAGGTTAAACAAAGCACATGGAGGGAAAGCAATGCAATGGCAAAAGTGGATTTCCTTATAAAAGAAAACCTTTACATCGACTAATTCCAATGAGTACGTCACAAATTAAAGCTTTTCTCAGTTTCTCCCACTACCTAGAATTTGTGCCAACGAATACAAATTTATAAATAAGGTTTTCTCATGGAATTACTATCATGCCCAAAAACAATGCAAAGTATCTAGCAAATATCAGAGACTCACTCTTCTCTTATCCAAACTAAATGAGTATGACAATAACTACAGTTACAGACAGGGTTCCGCTGGTACTCAACACGAATTAAACATATAGTCAGTGGAAGTGTACAAGCAAATCGACCAAAATTTAAGACTTATGCTGCAGCGATTGAAGTCATTTCGCAGACAGTTACAACAGCTGACTGAGGGACTGTACTTTATACCTACACATATGGCATGGAAGCTGTCTCACAAGCAATCACACGTAATAAACACATTTAATAAGTAACTGGGCTAGTGGTTCTCATTTGGAATAATTGACGTATTCAATTGTCTATTAGTGTAATATTTATGTCAACATCTATTTCTGCCCTAATGCAATTTATACTGAACAAACGGAGCATCCCCATGTTGATCGGTTTACACGACATAGCTTTTATGTACGACACCAAAATTAAACACATGTAGTAGTTGACTTCAATCTTCCAAACAACAGCTTAAATCATGTTAACATTCCTGTTCTAAAGCATGATTCGGATACCAAGCAAGAGCAAGAAGAACGCCTGATAACTCAATCTTGTATCCTCCCAACTGTCCTAACAACAAAATCTAGTCTACGGGCGTGGTAACACCGGGGTTTTCTCAGCCAACAATTTTTTATAGCAAAAAATATTTATTTGTAGTAGCATGTGGATTTCTTAAATAATTAATACATCCCCTTCTAATATTGGCTTAATGTACTCCACTTAGCCAGCGTCCTTTCACTCACTCCACCTGTGAGGCAGATGAAGAGCAGAGCTTGAAAAATTTCTCTCCCGCACAATGAGTAAATTTTCTTACAAAGTTGTGAAGCTCACCAAGTAATTCTACTCCGCTCCAATATCCTTCAATTTTATTCCAGCTATATGCATGTTCATTAAATTTGTTTATCATTTTGTTTTGCAAGGTGACCCATAAATAGCATGTCTCCAGAACATATGTATCATCCACTATGTACACAACAACAGACGCTGAAGTCGTAAAAGAAAAAAAAGCAATTCTGCAGATAAGAGAAATGAGACTTTTTGGGGGCAAGCAAAGTTTGTCGATAAGGAAGAAATGATAAGTGTCCTCCCTCCCCATTTAAATGGTTGATACGATGGGACAAGGTGCTGTAAACGTGTGCAAAAAATCTTAGTTTCTATGTATATGTGCAAGATTTGAGGGAAAGTCAATGGCAGAATCACATTTTCACCCAAAGAGACTTCATGCCATTACTAGGAAGGAAAATGTTCCAAACTATTTTAATCTAATGTTATAGCTGGTTGAGTAAAATCCGGCTTACTTTCACTTTGTTTACTTTCACCATTCTTCCTTCGCATGTAGTTTTCAATGATAACTGTTCCCTTTTGTGAGTACATCGGGATTCCAATATTACCCTGAATTATCTGTCTTGACGTCCATCGACCCCGATTTTATACGTTTGATTATTCTATCAACCAGAATTTTCTAGTTTCAACCAAACCATATAACCACCATTATAAGCATATATGCATATTGACCTTTGCCCAGACTTTGGTCACACAAAATGTTTTACTAGTATTCCAAAAATACGTATATAATTTACAACAGGGACCGACGTAACTGAAGCAATCCCTTATCCATTGGTTCGTTCTATATAGCGTGATAATTAAAATAATATGTTGGTTCAGATTTAAGTTACAGCTAGATGCAGGATAATATACTAAATATACTTTCATTTAACAAGGGACTCATAAGGAAGAGCCAATAGAAATGAGAGGATACTATTCGTTCTTGGAAAATATTTTTAAGCTATAGCACACCAATACGAAGAGAGCAAAAATCCACGCGTATTCTCACTAATGGTTTTCACTTCCTCCGATGATCTCACCACGAACAAACCTAGTAGAATGGAAATAATCCTGGTATCTCACCCTTCACGTGTGCGACATGTCATTTGGAAATATTTCCCATACTTTTTCTATCTCTTTGAGGTTATTTACTTTTAAAAGACATTTTCGTGAGTATTTCGGCGTCAATTCATTGGAGGTAAAGATTTGAGAGTAAGGGAATTTTTCTAGAATGAGAGCTTAGACATGTGAAGCGGCAGGAGGCGAGTCGTAAAAGAAAATGAGGTGAAGATAAAGCATAGCAAAGAGAGAGAGAGAGAGAGACAGCAAAGTGAATGCACCACTGGAATGAGTGAATTGTGCTCTACATATAATAAATATGTGTCCTTTAGAAGCAAAATTCTGATAAATCTTTAGATGTTCGTGGGTAGTAACAATGCAACGATGCGAAGCTTTTACAGCATTTCAGTTTTCTTACATTAATTTGAGATAGAATTGAATGCATCGCTTGAAAGATTAATTTTTTTTAACCAGCTACATACTACTAACAAGACTCTCTCCATGTCAGAAAAGTCAATGGATAGAAATATGCTCGAGAAGTCCAAAAAGGAAGAAGGGAAAAGATTTCTTCGTTTACCCGTCGTTTCAGTTTGTTCTCAACAACCTGGATTTGAAAAAATCAAGAGTAATGTGTGAGCCTGGTCGTGTACAATTCACTACAGCCTTTTTAGAACAATTTAACGGTCATCGCGATTCCTCCAAACAAATTATTCTGCGAGTAATGCTTCCTTTGTAACCCAAAATAATAATTACGAAAGCTATTATAGTACAGTTAATTGATGTAGTTTTTTGTGGCAAAAAACCTTTTAACTCAATATAAGTACACTAAATTTAAATATTGACATTTCTTTTAAAAATTCCATAAATAATTGACCGAGTTTTCCTTCCGATGAACAAGCGGTTGCCGCGAATAGACTGTTTTGGGTTAAAATTTTGTGAAATGTTTTAATAGGATGATGAAGTTAATTACGATGCTCGATGCTCCAAAAATATTATCATGCACAAATACATTTGACAACTTCAGTTTTGGGAGAAACGGCGATGACTGCGAAACTGTCCTAAAAGACCACAGTGCAGTTGAGAAAAGTAATTAGGTGCATGTCCAAGCAAGGGTAGTAAGTATAGGAACTTGAAGAGAAAGTCTGTATGTGTTTAAGTAGGTGAGCGTGTGTGAAAGAGTGCATCGTTAGGAAAAGGATAAAAGAACCTTTGAGAAGTACAACCATAGGAAAGTCGAAGAGAGCATGAGAAAAAGGAGAATTTAAGGAGGCGGACTACCACTGGCCGGAGCGAAGTCAGAGCTCGTAAACATCACGTTTGCAATTCATTAATGGACGGCACTTGAATCCTCTAAATGTCGGCGGAGCAGATATTTCACTAAAATGACCAGCAGAAGATGAGTACATATTGTAGCCGGGAATAATATGAACTCTGACGTCGCTACCTCCTCGTAGATTATCTCTGGGACGTCGAGTGATTGCTACGGACGTTTTACAGCAACAATAGTGAAAGAGTTGGATGTAGCACCTACGAAAATCTTTATTCACAATTGCATTTATCAGACTACTCAGACAAGGGGGTAAGATGGCTGGCCAGACGATCATCCTCTGAAACACCATATTCAGTTCGGTTTGTGTGGGTTGGCCGTACATGCTAACTTGAAACTGAAACTCCGCTGCTCTATGGAATTGTGACACAATTGCCCACACCAATGATGGACACCAGATGAGAAATCTAACAAACCAGTTCCAAAAATTTGCTGTGACTACAGCAAACTCCCTGGACGTCAAGTAGGGCTTGGGTCGATCCCACGATCTCATTATGCACACACTTTTGAGAAAGCCCAGTCCACCGAGAAAGACAAAGCTGAATAAGCAAACTCCCAAGACCGTCACGGACTCCAGAAGATACTGTTCATTCATTCCTCTCCGACCCGGTGGCCCGCAGATGGAGTACATTAAATGAGGCATAAAGAAGAAATGTGTGAGTACGATAATGCCCGACACTAGCCAAACGATCAGGTTCAGGATGGTCACTTGAAATACTGTACAAATTGATTGCTTCGGAGGTGCTAACATATGAGAGGGAAGTCCACCTGTGTGTTGGGCTGCTTGTCGCTGACGATTGTACTCCATCACTCGGAGAGCTTTCAGTCGCAAAAAATTCTCGATTCCAGTCGCTGCTGTAAAAATGGCTGCAGTCAGACAAGAAATGGACCCGACGCCGTACTGAAAGTGACACAAATTCTCGGAATTCTCCATCCCTGCCAGGATGGCTGCGGACGAGGCTGGGAGAACCAAACATGTGATCAGCATGTCTGCTAGGGTCGTACTAACTAGGAAGGAGTTCCCTGTAAGTACAGTCAAAAAAAAACATTAGAGAAATATAACCAGCACTTTATACTCACATGTATATACTTTCGAGTTACCGTCATCATAAAATTATCATTGCTATTTTTATTACCGTTATTATTCATCCTATTCACACTCCTAAATAAATTCTCAAATGCCTTGCCTTCTGCTTTCATCCCACGATTTTCTACTCTGTCGCACACATTAAATAACCACCCACTTATTCTAGTCATTCACGCCCAACAATTTCTATTTACTCTTCACAACAAATTCAACCTCTCTTTTAAAATAGTATTTTCTACTCACGCGCACTCCCTGTATTACCTGCGCTTGCCAATATATTCTAATTACGTAGATTTATGTATCCTTGCATTTACTTTAACATCCGTGTGTGGGGGATCCAGTGTAGTGAAAGAGAGATATATATTTAATTAAGCATTCACACCCCACCATTACCGAAAAGGATTTCCTTCACGGATCATAATACTCTTTTCAAGCCTACAAAATATCCCAGAGAAGCTTCAAAACTGTTATTGAATTAGTAGAGAACGATTGCACAATCTCAGATCATCATTGCAAAGCACGGAGACATGCAATCAATTGAACCGACGGTACTTTTCATTTCATAGGGGTCAATTCTAAATAAGAGATCCTCTTTATTCAAATATACTCGCTATGTCGTAACTTTCGATATTTTCCCAAAGCACATAAGGCTCGTTCTCATCGAGGGGGGGGGGCTCACAGTGAGCCATTTTTTCATATCACACTTTTCGAGAGGTACTTTTCAATGATTCCTCTTATCTCTATGTTCCTACGCCAAGCATTTGGCATAGGCTACCTGTTATGGGAAACATTTGTATTGCAATAAAAACGTCCAATTTGTTTTTATGAAGCTGAAAGAATAAAACTTAAAAGGGAACGAAGTTAAAAGTACATGGGTCCCCATTTAGAGATGAACATACATCTTGGCTAAAAAATAAAATTGCTTCATCCTTTAAATTTTGAGCCACACAATCTAGCTAGAATAATAAACAGTTACAACTCTGGAAACTTATTTTAAGTTTTTAAAATCATCGTAGTAGAACAATCATTGTTAGTCTAAAGTATAAAAGATTAGCTGTGTAAATCCGTTCAAAAACTCCATTTTGCAGATTGCTTCCTTGTTGGAAAAATCAAGGCCAACATTACGGAATATTTGAAAAAATACTCTAAAATATCTCTCACATGATATCTTACTAATGGAAATCCTAGTGTGGCATGAGAAAAGGATTCACGGTCAGTCAAATTAGTAGGATTTCCCCTAGGCGCTAGAATTTCCCCAGAACCTTTGCCACTAATTAACGCAATTTCAATTTGAAGATCACACGTTGACGATGTGCATAAGCTACTGTAATCCACCTTTTGCTCACACCTCATCCCTCCAGCAATATGTCGACAATCCCAGGTGGCTCTTCACCACACCAAAAGTAATAACTTTTTAAATTGCTTCCTCTCTTTCTCTGGACTCACTCACGCCGCACCGAGCTCAACGCGGTTCTCCATGCCAACAGCACGTCAGTGGCGAAACCACCAGTAGAGATGTATTAGATATTTTCTCTGTCGCCATATTACAAACCAATCTATCAAATACTAAATTGAAATTGGTCCTCCTAACACTTGTAACAACTTACTCATGTCTAATAATAACTCCAAATTAACTTTCATCGCTGACCTACACAATCTCCAGGTTTCTTCTCATACTCAACTTTCACGTCTCCGTCTACAAGCCTCTATACAATTTAGAAAACATTCTCCACCACAATATTTATAACTTCACTCAAATTTCACCAACAGAGATCAATCGATTAATCTATACAAGATGACTTTCCTCTCTTCATCCAAAAACTTCTAAACCCCCCCTACATTTTTCCTATTAACAAAGGAAACTTTCTATCATCAGTAGTAATTCCAAGAACATTAGAATCAGTTTCTCCGAAATAACTTTTGCCTGGGAGAGAAAACTTGTATTTCAAACTACGTGCACCCCAAAACCAGTCAAGGCTTCCGTATCGCGAACATTTAATGTATTTCGCATGTATTCCACACTGTTTTATCATAACGGAAATGCTGTAGGGCTTTAATTTAATTATTTATATTCTGGAAAATACAGTCAGTTAGTTTTTTTCCTTGTAAAACCAATCAACATGAAAGCTAATGATATTTCATGGAAATCTATATATGTCAATTGAATTCTGGTGAAAATTCATTCGCTCCATTGGGGTTTGTTTTATTCACATCTGCAATAATTATTGTTATTGTTTTGCTTAAAGATACTTCATTTACTTTGTCCTCTATTCAAAACTAATTAACTTTCTAATCGATAGTGACCAGAAGAGACTGGGAGGTAGACAGGAGCCATAGAAATTGATGTGATGTTGTAATTCAACAGAAAATAGTCTTTTGAAAGAAGATTAATAGGAAACAGATTCACTGCGAGAGAGTGAGAGAGAGAGAGAGAAAGAGAGAGACAGAGCAAGTGAGAGAGGAAGAGAAAAGGAGGAGGAAAGTAACGAAAATTCGAGTGATAAAAAACTCGTATCACTTTGGGAAAGAAAAGAGGCAATCAAATGTGTGGATGATAAACGGAGAAAAGCTAAAGTCAACAAGAGAGAGAGAAAAGCTCTCTTGCCGGGAGGAATTGTGTTAGAAAGTCTAGCCTGATATTATTTCAAGAAAAAAGTAATCGTTCATTGACTTGACTACACTTGATGTACCTACCTAAGCTATCGTAAAAAAAGGAGAGGTTTTTATATCAACATTCACTCTACACCTGAGTAGCTACATAATAAAGGTATCATGTAATTATGTGTAAGTTACATTACAACTCCCGCTCTATCTTAACTGACAGTCTATGGAAGAGCAATAATCAAGCAATTCTTCCATCTTTGCCTCTAGGGTCAGACTCTACTCGAGCCTTCAATCATTTTCCCACAATATGGACTTTTTACAGCTAAATGTATCCACCACATCCTAAGAACTTTCAATAATATGAAACTTAGCCTGTGTAGCAGTCCGTCCTTATTGGTTGGCTATACATTAGGAAACATGTTAACGTAGGGGAAAAACTCTCTCTTTTAAGGTCTCATCCATTTTCTTCTTTTCTTTTCTGGCAAGCCTCTCTCTCTCTCTCTCTCTCTCTATCTATGCAGACGAATTCAATCAAATAAAAGGATTCTTTGCCGTATCTACTTCATATATGTAGCTGTTAGGTAAACAGTTTCTCATCCATTATAGAATTCTTTCCCTACAAATCCCATCCTAGCCTCGAGTCATCTCCCGTTCAACCTTAAATGAATAATAGGGCTAAAGCCAACCAAAACATATTGTTCTACTCTACTAATTATAACTTTTACCACTACCACCACTTTCCCTCTCTGTAATATCCTTAATATCTAAATATCCTGTGAAAATATACTCTCACTCTGTCTAATCCCTCTCTCTGCATCTGTAGACTTTGGATCACAATCTATTTTCTTACTAGAAAACCCCATGAATTTTAAAAGAGCACTCAAGATAACATTTTTCTTCTCGCATCCTGCTACTGCACTAGACTGGCGAAAAGCTGACTTTCTTAAAACAATCTATGTATAATCCCTTAGCCAAAGTGTGAGCATAGCCTGGAAGGGAGTCATTTTTTAATTGTTTGTATAGTTGTATCTCGGAAATTAACCTCTCGAGACGAAAATTCCTTTAATGGAAGCACCATTAAGTCTAACCGCCCCTTTTATAAGATATAATTTATTGTAAGAAATTATCTATAAAATTCTGGATAGCAAAAATATATTCAAATTCTAAAGCGCCATGAGAAATATGATCATTCCGGCGAAGGTCAATTCTTCAATTTGCTGTGTGCAGACTGAAAAAACTATTTAGAAGAAAGTTCTAGGCGCTTGTTCTGAGCTAGGGATTTCCACTGAGTTTGCATTGCTTCCTTTTTGCCTACAGCATACAGATACTGATAGGAAGAAGCTGAAAAACCTGATATGAATCGGTACGGCAAAAATCTTTACTCTGCTCTGTAAGATTTGTTGGAGGAAATGTACCTATAAAGATGAAATATGAACTTGGAGATCTCATCCTGTGTAGGGGAGGAACAAATTCCGTTTGTACATAAACAAGTCGAGTTAACAAGTATACTTAAATCGTGGGGCAGTTTGTAGGCATATACTATGTGAAGTAAATTACATTATAGTATCATTCGATCCTAATTTATATGGTAGCGAAAATAATACATACTTTTCCGGAAAGGGTAATTCTGTAGGAATAAAATATTTTGGAAGTGTGTGAAACAACATGGAAGGTCTTATTGTCAGTGGCACTAATTAAACAGCTTTAAAAAATCCTCGAGTGTGACGAGGTCAAGGAGGCATTACGCTGCTTAATAACCTTCTTTTAATAATATGAGGCTCTCAACTTGCCTTTTCTTTCTAACTCAATTACACATTTCTAGGAACCACAAGGCAACGCCAGTGGAATGAGCACTTCCTTACTTATATAATTAACCGCTGAGAAATTATGTACTTAACAACTACTAAATATAGATTTTCCGAGTTTGAAGACGAAACATGGGTTGAAAAAGGTTTCCTAACCTAACCAGGGAAAATATGAGCTAAAAGAGTCTAAAAGAGCTGGAAGTACAATGGAACCCGTTTCTTGATCAATTGCGGATATTTATTTACAAAGTCATCAGACATCATTGTTGACCGAAATATTTGATTTCCTGGTAGCTTCCATTTTTGTCATTATTGTCAATGTTGAACTGTTAGTAGAAGTGTCAAGTAGCACAAGTTTCATGCTCAACGTAGGAACCTTCCAAAATCAGCGGTTATCAATCTTTTAATTCTTTTACACAAGACAACATAAGATTGGGATAGTGCAGATTAATTACAAAGGAATCAAGACGGGTTCTCCGTGAAATAAAAAGTCTAATCATGAAGCAGTTGTCACAACCTCTGATGAACGTCAACCCTGGATATTACATGAATGATACCTAGATACCAATCATTCAATCAAAATGCTGAACTAAAATAACTAAAAACAATTTTATTTAATCATATTTTATTAAAATTGTATTTTTTATAAACGTAATCTAATCATGCCACACACTTTAAACTCATACGCCTGAAGAAGGGCACGGTTGATGATCAAAAGCTTGCTGTTGACTTAGCATCTACGTAAATTTATCAAAAATGGGGTCCACTCAAACCGACGTTAATTTTTAATGATGAATTTAAATAAACGTTACATGATGTATTAAGGACAGTACTTCCAATGCAACGGGAAGCGGTGATGTAGGAAGTTAGGACATTGAAGTTTCTAATACAATATTTCTCCAGCTTCAGTTGAAGCTAACCGAAGGATTTTTATACCAGCAAGTCGTGGTTTTTGTGGGAAAGTAGTAATACAACCAATGAAGATGAACGCGTATTTTAAAATGAAGTATTTTTACAACTTTCTACACGAAATTGGAGGCTCCAATGAGCTCAATCTTCTCAAGAAGAAAGATGACTCTTAAAATGAGCTAATTGTAATAATGCTGTAGGATCCAATTTACATACGTGGTTAGCTACGAAGATGAATTTATTCGTTGAATTGGATGATTGATCAGAGGTTGTAACTACAATTTGAACGTAAGACTGGAAGATTGATGGTATGGGAGAAATGTTGAAGGTTTTTATGTATACGTATGATGCGAGATTATATATTGTGTATATAGGACGTAGGAAGTAGGAAGAGAATGATTTTCCCTTTCCTCACACAAGAACATGGCTGTTAACCATTACTACTACCTGAGTGAGCCTGGTTGCCTATAAAAGTACATAGATTGTATGGCATATTGTGGGGAGCAGAGAAAGCAGATCCTTTAGCCCATAAAATCAATATAGGATTTGAGCCAAAGGCGCGTGTAATACACCTTTCATCGGTCTCTAGCCCGGGTCTTCAACTCCAGCTACAGTTTCATCTTAAGCTCCAGGTCTCTATCTAACATTTTGCCTAGGCTCTTCCTCAACCATCACACACACATCAGTCTGTGTACACAAGCCTAGATCTATCCTCTGATCCTTTGGTAAAATGGAGCCATCAAAGTCGCAATTTCAACCAACTAACTCAACATTACAGTGCTTCTTTTCCCCGTGGTTTTTCATCTTCTAATTGATTTACCATCATTGGAGACACATATCTGCCTAAAGGTTGATAGACAACCCCATAAGCTTGTCTTTTCAAATCTCTTTAGTTTAGACCCATTTTTTTTAGTCCTACTATCATTATTTTATCTTCAATCTTCAACCACCATTTCCTTCCCGACATATTTTAGTACTAGTCTATAACACACAGGGCAGTATTGATAAACTTCAAAACCTTGCCTGTGATATGGATTTGAAGGATTGAGTTATCATCCAGAGATTTATATATAGAATGTTTCCCGAAATTTTTCTCTCTATACGATGTTAATGTATGAGTGAGATTCTGTCTAGGATAAAAATATATGTATATGAATGATTAAAACTACGAGGGGAAAAAGCATGACGATATGCATTTGAAACCAGTTAGAAGATATCTGTACCTTGGTAACATTCATGTCATTCAACTGTCACAAACTCCATGTGAGTGGCCCTCAATTTATCAATAGTGTGGAAATCATGTGCTTTAAAAACAGGGTGCAAGGACCGAGTCTTCCGCAAGAGTTGGTCTGGTATAATGGTTGATGTAATAGTGACACTCTCATCGTTTTCCCTTCCCATATGGCGTGGAATTTTACACACTTGAATGAGTAAGCATAATTATTCCTTCACGTTTATCTCCACACTCGCCTCCCAATCTCCTCCAGTTTATATTTGACTCCCTCAGCAGATCCAACTCCCACCTTTTACAGCCTCTTTTCCTTTTCTATTGCAGAGAGATGAAACTTACAGGAGTCATTGGATATCCGAGGATGTGGTAGGTAGGTCTAACTTTTCCATCTACTCTTCAAGATAAGAAACAATAACTGAGTAAACACAAGTTCCAAAGAGGAATAATAGTTGGGCAAGTTGGGCGGGAGAGGATCTATAAGTTGAACTGGTCTTCCGTACATATGTACATATACATAATATACTATTTATATATACCTTGATATTGCATATTATTTCATCCTCACAGTCCAAATTACGCTATACTACCGTACATTCATGGTAGAGCTGCGTTCGGGTCAAGTAATTTTCAAACTTGACCATGAAACATCAAGTAAATATTTCCTTCAACCTGGACATTTTGGTACAAGTACTTTTCTTTCAAGTTCAAGTTCGGGTTTTCAAGTATTTTACATTGGATCTGAACTTGAATGTCAAGTTTTTCGGGTTCAAGTAAAAATATCTGACTTGAACATGACTTGAACTTGTACAAAATTTCTATTTCAGTCTAGAAGGCGTAATTTTCACAAAAACCGCAATTTTAATTTGGTTACACTCGACACTTTTATTGACTTGAACTTGACCATGAAATTTTCTTCAAGTAATATTTCCAAACTTGAACACGAACTTGACTTGAGGGATAAAATCATGGTCAGGTATGGATAAAACTTGAACATGACCCGAAAGGCTCAAGTAAAATTTTGGGGTTACTTGAACTTGACCCGAACTTGAACGCGACTTGAAAAACGCGAGTTTTACTTGAACTTGATCGCAGCTCTAATTCATGGCGAATACAATAGGTACTTAATGGCGTTTAGCGTAACTCTGAACAGATGTACCGTAAAAAACTTAGGGGCGAAATTTATCATGTGAAATTTTTTTATCATGTAAATTTTTTGACTACACGCTAAATACTATACTCTAAATGTCCTATAAGTTTTATATGGAACATACGTTTTGAGTTGCGCTAAGTGTCTAATAATGCTTATGTAACACATAGCGTGGTATGAACTGTCTTAAACTTCCACAAGCTCGTTCCTTCCCACTTCCTCAGGTTTTCACACACACACTATATACTACTACCAAATTATCCCACATTCCCCTACCAAAGTATAGCATCATAGCACAGCACGTCCACATCCCCTTATAAATACATAGTGAAATAGTAAATCAAGACTTTCCTCAAGTAATTAAGGGAAAGTACTACAACTCACTTGTTTCGCAATGAAAATTTATAATTTCCCAACAGAGACTTTACATACATATACATATACACATACACAACAGTAGTTAGTATGTAACTCAAGTTGTAAAAGTTGAATTTTTTTTCATATTTCCTCCCTCCTAAGAAACTCACTCACTCACTTCCTTGGGAATGGCTCACTTGTTTCCTACCTCACTTCATCTTCTACCAACTTTTTTTACAACACTGAGCCTTTAGGTAAAATGAGTATCTCCAATGATGAGCTTTTTCCCACGACGAAGCAACGTAAATTTTCCTAATGGATAGCTAGTATATATGTAATATAACGAGGAAGGAATTTTGAAATGACGTATGTCGTGTCATACAACTTCTTCCTTCATATCCAAGTACACCAAAGCCAATTTGAGAGCTTAGGATCAAATTAGAATCTCTCCCAACCACCTCATCCTTGCAGACATGATGATTAATCTAGACCTAATATACCCTAAATACATCTCTCTATATTGCTTTACATGAGAATTGTGTGAGTCTACCCTTGTGTATGTTTCTCCTACTATCTTCTCTTTCCACAATTTCCGTACACAGTCCTTGTAAAGATCCTTAGAAAAAATGTCAAAGACTGGAATGTAATTGTATGCGTAGATAGAACATGATCCGAAAGTACTTTACACCCGAGAGCTTGAGGGAATACAATTAATTCCTTGAGTACGTCAATTGCCATATATGTAGTCCCGAGGGTTGTAAATTTGGCACAAGGCTGGAAGACGAGGAAGGAGGGAAAGCACATGAGAAATCCTGAGTAATGGTCCAAGGCTAAACTAAGGCTTTATATCTGATTGTAAGTTTTTGTTAGAGAAAGAGAAAAATCTTTCCTTTCATGACCCACACGCGTAAAGCATATGTATACATATATTATTCCCTCTTGAATCTCTTCCGGCCTTGAATTCATTCATCTTAAAAGGGTTGGACTTGGGGAGGCAATTTTGAATAGACGCTACTTCGATTTGTTCAAATTCTCTTTTATTATTCACATAAACCGTTTACACATTAAAATAATGTCTTTTCTTTTCATCCTCAAAGTTGCTTCCATTCCTACGCCGCACACACTAACCCACGGTTATTGTTCGACAATTTAACTTGAATTTTTATTATTGTCTGGTAATGTATAACATGGACATCGTACCCGTGGTAAAATAAATTCTACTATTAAAAGGAATCCTGGATGCTCTTCCCGTCAATACGGCATAGTCTCCATGGAGTTTCTACTATCAGCTTCCCCCCTTCTCCCATCATTTTCTTCATAGCTTCGTTATATAGCTCTTCTCTTAAACCATCAGCTCATTTCAAAGTTTGTCTTGCAAGTTGGAATAATTGCATAAACTTTCTCCCATTTTCACCAGCTTCAGGAAGAATACTCTTTAAATCAGACTTTTGAGAGTAGAGAAACTTTCACATACTTGTCCATATATAGCTAGGGTACTAAAGCAAGTGTGAACCATAGGGAGAAACTTCCAGCTTAGTTGATTGGTGAACAATACGCAATAATTTGCAGGCCACAAATGGAAGCCTACTTGATTTAGCAATGAAATGTCCTTACGAAATGAACTGACTCGACAGTCGCGTACCTTTCACAAGGCAGTTTCCTTCTAAAGGCTTCACCCTTCGAGTACATGTCTCTACACAGCTATATTCATAGCTATATACATAGCTATATACATAGCATATACATACAATGATGTGACTGTCAGACTTTGCAGAATTCCATGACATGGAATTGAACATATTAACCAAGGCTAAAATCAAATCCAGCGGAAACGCTGGGTGTTTGACTTGCTATGTTTCCCTGCTGAGCCCTAGTTTTCCTTTATGGGGGAGAAAGTGAAGCGTCTCTCGCTTTAAGAGCAGATTCGTGTTCCAAGCCCATCCATATGTAGCCTTCAAGTATTTTATTACATACACTTTATCATGGTCTCCTCCATCTCTTCCAACTGCTGACTTTGTATATCCTTGCATTTATGTGACACTTCAACGGGTTATCTCAACACATTCCTCATGCATGGAAGTGATGTGGGGAATGTCAAGCAGACCAGATGTACGAGCTCTTATAATAATTTTTCTATAAATTATATTATATGCTCATATACACACATAAACCCTTCAAATCTCCACCTCCTCATTCATAGTTTCTATACAGAACTTCATTTCATCCATTGACGTTTCAAGCATATTTATTTACCACACACGCACATATCTTACGTATTTACGTATAGCTATACATGTAGTTGTAGTATAGTAAAATCATTCCAAAGAGAAAGTCAAGTTCTCCTAGTAAAGTCTTTCCGGGAAATGTGCCCAAGCCTTCACCTTTTGCGCCATGCCATTGCATGCTTCGAGCTAATCCAACATCCCTATAGAATCCTCTATTCTAAAGCTATCTCGTCGACGAATGAGTACGTTCAATACATTATCTTCCTATTCATCTTAATTTAGAGCCAAAATTTACTGCACCCAGCAACTTCCTTCTCCACTAATTAATCAAGATACATGTTCTGACAACCTTCCACGCTATACTACTTTCATCTAGAATATTTTTATTCAAAACATACTTCAACTTTGTGGTATCCTTCCTATCACATCCCATAAATTTTCAAATATTTTCAAAATTGACTCAATTGCTTTGCCGGTTTTGGGCATCAACTTAAATTTTGTTGTTTGACGCTACTACAATCTTTACGTAGCAATATAGCATATTATAAATATGTTATTGTGTATATTATACATGTGTAATAAAACAACATTTTATATAATAATGTACATGCACGAAGCTCTACAGCATTATTGGAGGATAACCGATAAAAAGTACACATGCTTGGCAATTCCAGGAGGAAATGTAAAAGCTGCTCATATAAATGAAAAGATGGGTTTAGATATGAAATCATGGGACACGAGAATAATAATAATAATTGTATGTAGATAGGGAAAATAAATCCGGAAGTAGGAAAATCCCTCATTTCTTTGGGTTTTACTACCGTTGTGATTCACCTCATCCAGGATACTCAAAGCAAACTTAAACCCTTTATAGACACTGATTTTAGAGGCGAACGATATGGACTCAAAGTATCATTTTTAGTATCCGAGTACCACGAATCTCTTCAAGTTCCCTCGAAAAGCACTACGTCTGTTGTAATATTACTGAAAATACTTTGACGTGTCATCAAGTACCGCTCTGTATCCACTTTTATGCAACTTAAGATTAACGCCCCTGTCTCAAGTATACAGTAGTTGACAAGATGAGGAAGCAAGACGAACTTACGACCGAATTTTACATACAAAGGGAATCATCTCGTCGGAGTGGACTATTATACTCAATTCAAGTCGAACATAAAATATAAAACAAAATTTCGAGGCACATGAAGTCTACATATACATGGGTTGATATATGATTTCATGTACATGATGAAACAAAACTTTTTATACCAATTTCTCTAGTTGTATATAAGCTGGAATGGTAGGAAAGAAACTACTGCCAGAGACTTTGAAATTCCTTTTCCTTTCGTATTGTTCATATTGATCTTTGAGAAACTGGTTCAGGAAGAAGTAAGGAGCCCGATTATTCTATCAGGAAGAAGTAAAAACACAGCTAAAAATTACTAGTATGTACAGTATTCAGAAAGCTAGGAGAGCCGAACTCTCTTGAAATCTGTCAATGTTGAAAAGGTAAAAGCTTTGAAGATATCCCCTATTTCATCCTTTCAAAAGCATAGGCACACGTGTGAGCGTATCTTTGTAAAGGAAGAGGTTTCTGTACAGTTATAGTTTCTTTCTCTCAAGTCTTTATCCATACAAAACGAAGTAACTAATCCATTATTTAAAAAAAACTTTTCTTTTCACTCATTCCAAACAATAGCAACTTCTAAAAGTTACGCCCAGCCCATCCAGGGTACTAACCAAGGTCTTGAATCAATGATGGACAAATTTTCTTCACATTACTTTTTTATCAGATGCTCTATGCAACTTTGGAGCATTGTTGGTGGCATATAGAATAAGTGTTCAAAACAGCTATAGTGTCACGGCTGTATATAAGAGTCATGGTTATTTGTAAAAGGAATGGGAACTCTCAGAGAATTCAGGAGAGAGTTCATTCTTCACGGCATGTTGACACTAAAGCAAATGTGAAATATACAAGGAAGATTTGTGGGTAAATGTGAGTTGACTTATTGTCAGAGTCCAACTCTCCGCCACTTATGTGATTTATCATTGGTTACTCATCTCATGATATTACAATAATTGTTACAAAAGATATGAACGTGAAAGCTGACTGAGTGAAGCTCAACACAATGCGAGGATTCAGCTATAATCTTACTATTTATGCACTTGTGATTTATGATGGTTATATATGCCTGACCCATACATGTAGATATTAAATGCATACTAATTCAACATACTGTGCAATAATAAAGAAGCTATGTGTAAAGCCAACATCAGGCTATTTTCATGACTTAAGACACCTGATGCTCTGCGACCTTCCATCTTGCCTATGCAAATCTATGTAGCATAGGAACACTGAAACATTGTAGGTGCTTTTCTGTATGTCAACAAGTGTAGGCTGGATAGCATTGATTTTTCAAAACGTTACCCCGAAACATCTTCGAAACCCGATAAAACTGATACCAACTATAAAATTGTTGCGTTAGAAATTAAGTGTATACTATTATCTGGGAATATCAATCCTGTAACACAATTAGCCACACAAGTTTTGACAATTGATCATTTCTTAAGGATGCCTTTGATGAGATCCAAGAAGGTGCAATAATTTCATTAGATCAAGTAGGAGCATTCGACAATGTAAATTGCTCTGACATGAAGCTGTCTTTGAAGCCTTCGGCTTCCCTAATAACATTTCTTGATGGCGTTAACCTGATTTGCACATTAACCCGTTGTTGATGTTAAAGTGCGAAATCTCCTCGCAATTTACATGAAAGTTTTTAAAGGTGAGAAACAGTGGGATGCCGTCAATAAATTTTCAATGTGCGCAGCTAAACCTGTGCAGCATTAATGAAGTCTCTTAACAAACTTTCTAAATCCTACCTCAGAGCATTCGCAGACGACTACAACATACACGAATACTTGAGAACATACTAATAGTCGAAGAGAAACAGAGAGATAAAAAAATTATTGTGTCACTTTTACCACATAGGTATTTGCCTTTGTATTGTATATAAGGGCCTTTCCAGCACGTGGCTGAAAAGACTGCTCAGGCTAATTTTAAAGCCTATTGCAGATTACCCTAGACTCTCGAGAGAGTAATTACAATATTTTACTCTACGGATAGCTTTTTGGCAGTGAGCATTGAGAGCTCACTGCAACT
>JAQFXU010002599.1:0-19836 GCA_034693705.1 Spatulosminthurus flaviceps
GTAAATAAATGATGTTTTAATTTAAATTTAAGTTTGCTAGTACTATAACATAGCTGGTCCTTCGAAAACCTGAAAACCCACGTTAATGACAATCGGCTCATCAACAAGCCCCTTTTGCACCTTAGCCAACAATATATTTCAAATGATTTAAAGTTTGTTACTTCAGATTTTCATACAAACCCATTTAAATTCACCACTTTATATGACTCCACCCTTTGACACGATGTGCTAATCACCGTTAATTTTTCCATCTCCACTATTGACTATGGATTTAGTATTTTCAACGTAGAAGCCATGTGACCGAATCGTATCGATTATTGTTTATTTTGTTAGTATTATTATCCCCATAATAAATCCATATGCTCATGTTATTTCATATACTCACGTGCGTTCACAATAGAAAAATAGTTGAATCATTTGCAACACTTTAATCATTGCAAGCATCTAAATAATGTTGTGTAAGTCAAGATTTGTTTGCCCCTCACAAGGTCACTAGACAATGTTAAGATCGTAGTGGAGCTAAAACTGGAAGGACAGGTTCATTTTTCTCTTATATGAGCTCCTCCCAATTCCAAAAATATTTACATAGAATTTTAATACTCTAATTCTGGGGTCACCAAGTACGAAAGTGATATATACTACGCGGAAGCGTGCGTCATCCTCTTCCTATACAAATGCTAAGGCAATTCTATACTAATAATGTTCCCAGAATTTCCACGAGTAGAATATTACATAGGTTTAAATTCAAGAAATAAAATAATAGTGGAAGTGAATGAGCAAGTTTTTTTCTTACCTGCGTCATAACAAATGTTATACATTATTTTATGTTACTACTAATTTATTTGCACTCAAAAAAATGTCTCATCACCATAGCACGACAAGTTTTTTCTCAAACAAGTCAATCCTAATATGTTTCCATGTGTCAGCGTATTTTTCCAATACCTTTACTATATAGCGGGACAAAGCACGTAGAAAACTAAAACTTTAACACCATCTCGCCATTTCGTTTTTTTTCTCTCTTCCTTACGGCCTCACAGTTTTGCATGGAATTTATTTACTTGCTGTCATAAAACAAAAGGAAGGAGTTAATTTAAATCAATGAGACACAATACAAGTCAAAGGAAAAATTACGTTATAAAAATTTGCATAACTATATTATTTCAACTATACCCGGAAAAAAATTCCATGTGTGTGAAAATGAATGAATAATAATTGTGCAGTGGAAACAAGAAAAATTAAGTTGAATAATAACCTTTTATTATTTGTAAACAAGTAAGAATTATTATTGTTAAAGTTAATATAAAAAAAATAGTATCAAATAGACTGGAAGTGTAGTACTCGTAATGCAGGAAAGAAAGACCTTGTGAACATTTAAGGACCAACACTAACAATAAATACATTCATGTAAACAATGCTAGCATCTAAAATGATGAGGAGATGAGGGTGGATGACAATGCGTTAAAAATCTTAAAGAGATCTAATAACGCTCACAAATAAGACCACCTGGTAGGAACTTGGGAAGCTATTTCTATGCAACCTTCATACGTACGTGCTATACTTATATAAGGATACATATTATGTGTAATAACTATCCGTAAATCTGAACAGGCTTAAAGTCTTTGTCTCCTCCGTACCATTCAGGGAGTTGGTCCTTAGGTAAACGTTTGAGAAGGAATGGGCGGAAACTGTTGGGATTCGTTCCGAAAATATCCACACGATGGAAATCCTTCCCGATGATTGGTCGGACGAGGTTAATGGCATGCTTGGCAACGAAGTTCGCTATAGTGCAATAAAGAGTAAGTAAATGAGATGAAACGTGTTTAAGGTTCTGGTAATTTGTAGGAATTTTATTGGGGGTGGAGCTTACCGTTTACGATGTACATGCCATGTGCAAGAGGTAGCGCATGCGCTAAGGTTCTTAGCTTCTTCAAGACATAGCCCACGGCTGTGAAAGTAAAAAAAAAATATTTCAGTTACAAACAAAATTCATATGAAATGGGATGTTTGAAAAACGTTCTGGTGGAATCATTTAAAATTTAGATGTTTTGCCAGTGCATGTGAGCTGAATTTGGATCCCCTGTGAATCTGATGAATTTGGACTTTGAGCGGTAAAAAATTCAGTTGCATCGGGCAAAACATGGATTGAATCGGCCAAAACTTTGATCGTGTTGGCAAAATGTGCGATTTAGTCATTTTTGAAGAAATTTTGATGGCATGGACAAAATTCCTCTGAAATGGGCCAAAGCAACGGTCACTTTGGCCAAAACCTCAATCAGTAAAAAATTTACCTTTGGGAGAGTTAAGTTGACGGTAGTCCATGCCATCACAGTCAATAATAAGGACGCCCTCCTTCACAGGAAAATCTTCGGTAGCTTTGTTTTTAGTACTCTCGATAATTCTCCACATCCATTTATCCATGTATCTGTCAAAGAGCCGTTCCCATTTCTCCCCACGTTCCAAAATAGTACGGACGTCCCATTTACCAACCTCAACTACCCAAACTAAAAAATCCATTCGTCATTAACACAATCCTCCAAAATATTCAAAAACATTTTCCCCAAAATTTGTCAAAAAAATTTTGCCAAAATTTCTCAAAAGGTTTTCCCGAAATTTGTCAAAACATTTTTCCCAAAATTTCTCAAAAGGTTTTCCCCAAAATTTCTCAAAACGTTTTCCCCAAAATTTGTCTAAACTTTTTTCTCAAAATTTCCAAACCACTTACTTGGTCTGTTTTCTGAATCATATCCACTCAAATAATAAGGAAAGTGCTGCGTGAGCTCCTTTGGAGGTTCCCATTCATCCAAGCCAGATTCAAAAATGTACTAAAAAATCAAAAAAATCCCATTTGTAAATGCAATAATATCACACTCACAATATCAAATTCATCTCAATACAAAAGATTAAACACATGAATCCACAAATTCCTATACCTGCAACTGTGGAGGCACATCATCCTTCTCAACTTGAGCATGAACCGTGGAAAGTACAAGAAGAAGAATGGAAGCAATTCCAAGAAAAATTACTGCTGAATTTGAAAGACTCATTTTGACACTCCTCGTATAGAACAACTATAGAAAAAAATTCTGAGAAAAAATTTCCAAAATGTTCGGATATTGTCAAAATTGAACTTCTCTCTTCAGCACGTAATTTGCCACTGTGGAAATTATGATATAAATCGGATGTTATAAAGGATTTCGTTTCACATAAAAAAATTAATGCAAAAGTGGCCATAAGTTTCGTGACCTTCTTGAAAACACATTCCATGTAAATTATATAATATGCACATATTTGCTCCTTAGACCTTTAAGCCGTTACCTTGTTAACGTTTCCTTTAATTTTAATGTGGAAAATATTATTTGGTATAAGGAAAAAAATTATCTTCCTCAAAAATGATTATGTAGTGGTTTGCATGCAATAATACTTTTCTCAGCTCATCCTTTGTCCAGATGTAATTTTTCCAATACATAAGTGTAGTAAAGACATAATAATGTAAATAAAGGTTAAACTAATGTGTTTTTTGTGGTGTGACTGGACTAGTTTTTATGTGCCTTCCAAAAGGTAACATTTCTCTTCAGGATTTTAGCCCTCACTTTTAATTAAATGCTATGCAATTAATTTTAAATAGGAAGTTCCATTAGCACACAACATTTTTACTTCCAACTTTTGTTTTTCAATATAAATAATATAATTTCACCAGGAGCTAAAAATTAGAGGGGCGAAAATATACGAGTTTACTTTGTTAGTGGTTGGATGAATAGTTTTGGAATAAATTCTTTTCCTCAAAATCATGTTCAACCGTGTGTGTGAGAAATCTTTTGCGGAATTATCTATGCAAATGATTTCTCATTGTTACTATGGTGGTTTTAAACTATTATGAGCGTGATAAGCAATATAAGCATGAAATTGGTTGCAGGTGTGAAATTGAGAAAAATATATCGCGTGACATTTTTTTAAATGAGAAAATTAGCATTAGTAAATAATTCTGATATTTATTTGGTGTTTGTTTGATTTACTCATGCGATAATTTTTAAATTTTAACAAAAATATTGCAGTGCCTTTGAGAACGGTTTTTACTGCGTAGTACATACAGGGATTTTTAAAACGAGATTGATAATGGCAGGTATTATTTTCGATTGAAATTTCGTAGCTTTATTGGTAATTTTGTATTTTGTTCAATTTTTTTGCGTGCCTCATTAAAGTTGTGGTTGTTTTGGGCAAGAAATTTCCCCCTCATTGGAAATATTATTTTGGAACAAAACTCTATGGAGTTTTGTATGCAGATAATTTGCCCTGACTGGTCAAAATTTATGTAGCTCTAGAATATAATTTAGGTTTTATTATTGGTCAAATTTTTCAATTTTAATCGTAACATAAATTGTACTAAAATTATAATAAAATTATATTATTACAAAAAAAAATTATATTGGTTTAATTGGTCGGTAATTTGTAGTCCCAATTGTTTCTTCACTTCCGATTCGCTCCATTTTTCTCTTATATTGTAATTTGGCTTGGACTAAACTTGAATTTGAATTGATGTATGGAACATATGATTTCCCTTGATAATATTTTAGCAATATTTACACATTAGCAGCGTACTCTCCAGATTTTCCCATTCAGAGCCGGAGCGTTAGTACAACGCTGGATCACGAGAGATCGTCACGTACATTTCAAATGCACGTACTACACGTACATTATGATGTACAACTATTAAATACTCATAACATTATCAATAACAATTTTTTTGTCTCATCACTCAACTCCTATAGTAGTAGTGGTAGTTTACATTGAAATTTCCATAAGACCAGACGAGTGATTATGCGATTAAAAGTTTCACTCAACCCTAACCTTTCTCACCAGCCTTTGCCTTTGCTTCCTATCCCAACTTTTTCTCTTCTAATCTCTCCTTCTTCAATCTCTTCTTGCTATCGTCAGTTGTTCTTTTCAAGGGCAGAGGATGAGAATACATAATACACACATAAATAATAATATAGAATTTTGAGTTGATTGAGCTTCCCACAAAAAGTTATTCCCATTAGTAATCATTACAATTCTTGAAGTTGGAAGATGCCATTCCTTCGCTTATTCATACCCTTTGGCTGCGATAGCATAACAAATCATATAACAAAATCTCTAATCCTTTCCTATTTCTACATTCATACTCAGCAAAAATTTACAAAGACTTTTATATACAAATGTTTTTCACTCATACCTTTGCGGAAATGTGGTATATTTTGTGTGTTAAGTATAAATTTTGTATATAAATTTTGTATATAAGTTTTGTACATAAATTTTGTATATAAATTTTGTATAAAATTTTTGTGCATAAATTTTGTATATTTTTGTATATAAAAAATGTGTATCCTCAATTTTCCTTGTCTTCATTGTGAATTTTAGGCAATCTTCCTGCCCTTGATCCCTTTATAATGGATGAGAGGTCTTCCAAAATACAATAATATTCCAGCAAAATTGGGAATAATAATGAGTTTTGGTACGTGCCTAGACGTAACGTGATCACCATCATCATGTTTTTCCCTCACATAATCACAACTTTTGCTTTCGTCGGCTTTATAGGGAAAATCTTTATTGTATGTTTTTCTAAAATAAAATTAGCCTGCATAATAATTCCCTATAGCAAATTACTACATCTGTAAAACACTATTGTTAAAAAATTATTTAAATTTTCACCAATAGGGCGCAAATTTGACGGATGAGCGTTGTTTTAAATTTAAACAGGAATCAAGATTTGAAACCTTCCTCCATTTTTTTAGTTCTCTTATATGCTTACAGATTTCCAACAATGCCTCTTCCTTAATAACACAAAATATGGGCATGTAAGTTAGAAATCCTGTATTTATAATAATGGAACGTGATATTTAAAAAGATAAATTATAACCCTTCTACTACAATGCTCATGACAGGAAGATGGGCTAGTAATAAATGCTAAAACAGGAAAAAATGTTTCTTGTTTAAAGGGACATGAAAAAAACTTATCCTGTAACACCACAACTTTAACTTGTGTTTTACTACTTAATTTTTGCTAAAATGTATTCCACTCACGGAAGAGTCTTAATTTTATTACAACCAACAAGTATATCATAATCAATGATGAGGTAATCCATCGCCATAACCTATCCCAAGATACGATCAATTTGAAATTATTACGTAAAGACAAGAATAAAATATCGTCGGCGAAAGTCCAAAAGGAGCTATAATTTTTTTTTCCCATAACGTTACGAAAATTATTGCTCCTTTTGGACTTTCGCCGACGATATGTAGGATACAAGTCTGAATGACATTTTGCTGGGCAATAAACCGTATTTGTGGCGTAATATCTGTATTTTAGTTAAACTCGCAGTAGGAATTTGTCATTTGTTTCCTCATGTGAAATTCCTTCTCCAGGGAATACATGAAAGTTTATCGGTTGAAATTGCCTTACTTGGGTGGCTCCTGCTTGTAATGGTAGGAAAATGATATTGTATAATTTCCTTGCTGCATTTGACATAGCTACGTTAAGTGCAATTGAAGGAAAGTGATGATTGCGTGAGATTTTTTCCCATCATATGTATTTGCATGTTCCCTGTATTACATAATGTGAATACTTTATGAGGTTACATAAGATGTTGTTGGGATGGATGAAATAAATGCTTTAGTTTTTGTAATAACAAAAACCTCTTATTTAATAAGCCAATTTGACGTTGGAGCCTGTGCAAAAAAATGGTTCGATGGGTGACTCATGAAGATCAGATAGTTGAAAGCTGAATATTTAAAAACGCGATTTTAGTAAATAATTTTACAAGTTGCTTTTGAGATTTTAGGGGTGAAGTTAAAATAATTTTTTTGAGTTAGATTTTAGTTACAATTTTGGTACCATTTCCAAAATTTACTGCCTTACAAGTAAATGAGCTACAAGTTATTAATATGGTAATAACTGCCTTTATTTTTTCACGAGGATTTGTACAATATATATATCACCCACGTCATATTTATTATTTTTGTAGGTGTGGAAATGTATTTAAATAAAAATCATAAGGAAATGACATGTTATTTGTAAAAGCTATAACACCGCGTTGAGCACACAAGTTTTTTTGTAAATTTCAAGGAAATACTCTCTCTCGCTGATTTGGTCCGTTGTTAAAGAAGAGCAAGACAATATAATAATTAATTAATTGAATATTTACACACAGATTTTTTATCTACCCATAAACTGCAATGGGCTTGAAACCTTTAGCTCCTCCGTACCAATCTGGGATTTGATCTGGAGGTAGAACTTTTAAAAGTGCAGTTTTATAGGTTATAGGATTTGTGCCAAACATCTCTACCCTATGAAAGTCTTTGCCTATAATGGGTCGGAGCATTTCCATTAATTGTCTTGCAAGGAAATTAACTATAATTTAAACAAAATTATAACAATCAATCACAAATATTTCATACGGGAACTTTGAGGAAATAGAATAATTACTTTAAAAATTCTAAATTTAAAAAAAAATGGAATGAACATTCAAAATCATTATTTTTTATTACCATTTACAACGAATACATCGTGCGCCAGGGGCAGGGCGAATACAACAGTTCGCATTTTGTTGAGGAATAAATTCAAGGCTGTAAATGAAAATGTCATGTAAATTGTCACAATAGTTATTATTATTCCACGTTTTTTTGTAGTAAAGGGACAAACTTAAACGAATTAAAATCATTCAAATTTTTATTTTTTTATTTACCTACGGGAGAACTAAACTGATGAAGAGTTAAGCCCTCATAATCCACAATAAGGACACCATCCTTCACGGGCAGAGCTTCCGTCCCCTTAATCCACGTGCTATTGTAGAGACGATAAAGCCATTTGTCCACGTACTTGTCTACAAGCTTCTCCCATTTTTTCCCCTTGTCCACAAAATAGCGAAGATCCCATTTTCCTAGTTCCACTATCCAAACTTTGGAGAGAGAAACGACAAAACGAGGTATGAATTACACAGTAATCGTTTACTTACCTTGGGAAAATGTCATGACAATTTTCATACACACACCTTTTCCAAAAGGGTATGTGTTTTTCCTTGTATAATGCAATGCTTTTATTACTTGGTCTATTTTCATAATCGAATCCGCTCAAATAGTAGGGTAGTTTTTCCGAAAGCTCCTCCGGGGGTTCCCATTCACCCACGTCTGTTGTCACAATATACTGAAATAATTATTATAGTACAGAGGGAAATGCAATCTGAAATACTTGAAACTGATTTTTAACATAAAAAAGGCACTTTTGAGAGTTCAGTCAGTACTGAAAATAACCCATACCTTTAACTCTGGAGCAACTTCATCGGGTGTAAGTTGAGCGTGATTTTGCTGGAAGAGTATTAAAACAATTGAAATTATTTCTATAAAATGTCCAATAATTCCTTCACTCATTTTAATTGTGTAAGAGACTCGTGATGACTAAATCCTAATCCTGTGTAAGTCCAACTGTGAAGTCTCCATACTGCTTGGACAGCTCAACTAAAACCTTCATATATGTATTTAGTATGTATTTTAACTTAATAATAATTATTAAGTTAAAATACATACTAAATACATATCGTCGGGTATCATACCAACCATCATTTAATAAAGTCTTGGAGAACAATTGGCCATATAATCACATCAACGCACGCCACTCAAACCTCTTTATTCATTTAATTTTTATCATTTCTCTTTATTCATTTTCATTTTTCATTTCTCTGCATTCACTTGTAGGTGTACATAAGTATATACCATATACTATATAAGTAGTATAATCTTCAAGCAATGACGCAGAAACCTTTCACCATACTATGCGCTCTAAAGGCTTATTATTATAACTTTTGAATATTTATTATTAGCGTCGAAGCTTTTCACCACCTTAAAAAGCTGCATCGATGCTGTATAGAACAAAATGAATAAAAGCACAGCACTGGAAAATTTTTGGAAAACTGTGCTATAGAATTAGCGTGGATTGCTCTAATTTTGAGATGCTCAAATAGTCCTCGCATAAAGTGCGAGAGTCTCCCTGACTCTCTTACCTTTATGAAGAGAAGCACTACGTATAGCACTACGCCTAGAACTACGCCTAGAACTACGCCTAGAACTACGCCTAGAACTACGCCTATATTCTTCGTAGTTCTAGGCGTAGTTCTATAGAACTACGCCTAGAACTGCGCCTAGAACTACGCCTATTGTTTTCACTGACAAAATTTGGCTCCTTCTGCGCCCATGATCCCATTCTAGCTGGAGTGTACAGTACATCCACTTTAAAGTGGCTTCCTCTAAGATGAAATTTCTTTCTCTACAGTGGAAGACTCTAGTGGGTTTATGCGCGGATACTAGTACATACCCGTAGGTTTTACAGAGTTGTCAACCATCGTACTAAGCCTTTATTCGTTAATTTTTGCTACAAAGTTCCAATGATCGACGTTGACTATGAGTACTTTCTGGGGACATCCTTTCCGCCTCCCACAGGAGGACATAGGTTTACATAGGAAAAGCTCAGGGGAAAAATCCCTTTCCTTTTCCTTGAGCCAAATTACAAACCACCCCCGGGATTTCAGCCCGAGTGCTCTCAGACGACCCTGGAATAAATCCGAGCTCACAGCAGCCATATACAAGGGGCTTGTCACGGTGAAAGACTAAAATCCTACCCCCATAGCTACCTCAATGATTAACATGTAAGCTATAGCGTGGCAATATTATTTGAAAATAATTCACAATAATGAAAGTAATGGCAGAAGAGAGTTTTTTGCTTTTTAGCAATTTCACAAAAACGAACTTTTTTCAGCTAAATGCTTTAACTCAGGAATTATTTCTTCCAATTTTCTGATGATACCTTCAAAATTCGCATGACCTTAAATCTTAATCGGAGGGAAAACGCATCGAACGCTACAGTGACATAATTTCGGATAGCCCTTGGTTACCACTATATACGAAATCTACTGTACATTATAAGGAAAGCAGAGTAGAATCCGATTTAAGGAGAGGATGTGGAGTTCATTAGTGTTTTTCAATCAATCTTTAAGTTTGAACTCTGAGCACTTGTTTTTGGATGAGTGTTGTTAGTTTGCTTGTGTTATTTTGCATATACACGATCTTTCACGTGGCGGGTGTGGCTAATTTTTGTATAAAACTAAATCAACAGGTAATTTAGCTGTCCACCATGTAAAATAGCCATGTAAATTAACGCAACCCTCGCGTGATACGATTGCTGTGCAAACACAGCATACTAATAAATACGAATACCATTACCGATCCGCTTCCATTCATCCAGCTTACTCCTCTTTTTCCCTACCCTTCCTCAACCAAGAACCATACACCAAGTGCAAAAAATCCTGAAACATAATAATAAATAAATCAAGATAACTCGAATCACATTTCCGTAGCTTCGGGTCTCTTAATGAAACCCCTACATGGGCTGCTTCTTTGCATTCAAATGTATTCATGGAGCACCTCTAACAGAATTTAATGTGAATGCGATTAGGGTTGAATGGAAAAAAAAACATCATTGCATTTTCCAGCTGACGCCGGTGACATACCTTTTTAATCATTTCCCAGACTGCTTACGTCTGCAACGGGTGGACAAGATAAGCGTTGAGTCCAACCATAAAGTTCATCAAAATAACGTGTATTAGCTACTTAATAAATTTTATCACATCCTCTGTGCTTACCTTAAAGTTATTATTGAGTCCTCCCTGGTGTCATGTCCTGTCCACATTTTAATCAATGGTCAGGTTATAACAAAGGTTGTGACACCTACAGCTTTACTTACCTTTCCTGCTTGAATTTTCTCACACATTAGGGGTATAAAAATCATCGCTCCGCGATAATTTGATGCTGTCGCGTAGGGCGGCGTCAGCCCACCACACCGTCCCCCATAACCCCTTTAGTTTATAATGTTGAGGTCACATTAAAATTTCATGTAAAAATTTCGAAGTTTTCAAAAAAAAATTATTGCAAAAAAACATTTTTCAGGCAAAAATAAATTTTTTATAAAAAAATAAAATTTCGAAAAATTTCGAAAAAAATTTTCAACAGAAAAAATTTTTGTATTGCAAAAAAGCATGTTTCAGCCAAAAATAAATTTTTGATAAAAAAAAAATTTCGAAAAATTGCGAAAAAAAATGTTCAACCGAAAAAATTTTTTTATTGCAAAAAAACATTTTTCAGGCAAAAATAAAATTTCGAAAATTTTCGAAAAAAATTTTCAACAGAAAAATTTTTTTATTGCAAAAAACATTTTTCAGCCAAAAATAAATTTTTGATAAAAAAAATAAAATTTCGAAAAATTGCGAAAAAAAATTTTCAACCGAAAAAATTTTTTTATTGCAAAAAAACATATTTCAGGCAAAAATAAATTTTTGATAAAAAAAAATAAAATTTCGAAAAATTTCGAAAAAAATTTTCAACTGAAAATATTTTTTTATTGCAGAAAAACATTTTTTAGGCAAAAATAAATTTTTATGACCCTAAGTAATGCTCAAAAAATTTTGAAAGTAATCGGTTGAGTATTTTTTGAGTTATGGTGCTGATGGACACAGACGTACGGACGTCGGACGTCGGACGTACGGACGGACAAAGGTATTTTACTAGGGGGCTGACGCCGCCCTAAAAAAACACTAGCAATTATTATTATATGAGTAGTGTTACGCCAAAAAGTAGCTTTGTTGGCTCTTCCTGAGTGCAAAAATCAAATGCAGTTTTGTGGCTGATGCATAATATCGTCGGCTAAAGTGCAAAAGGGGCTATAATTTTCGTAACCTTATGGGAAAAACAAAATTATAGCCCTTTTTGCACTTTAGCCGACGATATGCATGTGATTTTATATTTATTCAAGAATGATGGATCCATATTTAATTTTTGCTCGGGAAATTGCTCCCCATCATTAATAATGATTCAAATTACTCAACTGAGCAGAAAAACTTGAACTAAGAAAGTGCATGTACATATTTAGTATCATGTGTTCATTTTATTCGTCAACAACAACACAATAAAAAATTACCCCAAGCATGGATAATGGATTTTGGCATGTCCAAAAAAAATTTGTTCATTTTACCCATAGGATTTATTTCATATGACAACAAAAAATTGCTTTTATTGTTCCGTAAAATAATAATTATTATATAGAAAAGAAAACGTGTAAACAAACATCACGTGTAGTTAATTAATGCATTTTTGTGCAATGAGAACAGGAGGATTTATGAGTTTTGGTAATTTTCATGTATGCACTCAATCCCTTTTGTTCATTCCATTTCTTGTTGACGTGTAGAATAAGTGTGGGTAAACAATTTTTTTGTGATCATAAATTCAACCATAAACTGCAACGGGCCTAAAATCTTTAGCTCCTCCGTACCATTCTGGAATTTGATCTGAAGGGAGAACCTTCAAAATTACAGGCTTATAGCTCTGAGGTTTCGTGCCAAACATTTCCACTCTGTAGAACTCCTTCCCCAAAATGGGACGGAGTAATTCCATCAATTGTTTCGCCAGGAAATTCACTAAAAAAATGTCAAATGTAATATATGAAATTTTGGAAAATATTTTGACGAAAATAAAAGACTTTTTTAACTTGTCTGAAAATTCAATAATTTCTTACCATTTACAACGAAAACATCATGGGCCAGTGGCAAGCCGAACACAACTGTTCTCATTTTGTTCAGGAAAAAGTTCAAGGCTAGAAAATATCATATTAATATTTGTCAGTTTTGAAGTTTTTCAATTTTCAATAAAACTAAAATATTTATTTTGACAAGCAAAAATTAAATTTACCTGCGGGGGAACTAATCTGTCGGACGCTCATACCCTCGAAATCCACAATAAGGACACCATCTTTCACTGGCAGATCTTCTGTCCCCAAAATATATGTACTGTTGTAGAAACGATTGAGAACTCTGTCACAATAGCGGTCCACAAGTTTCTCCCATTTTTTCCCTTTTTCCACAAAATGGCGAAGATCCCATTTTCCTATTTCCACTATCCAAACTGTTTGGGGACAAAACAGAGTTAATATTTGGGCGAATTTACTTTAAAATTTCCATAAACATTTCGATTTCAAATTTTTAATAATTAGTTTTTTTGCGTATAATTTTAGTCGATGCTTATTTTTGTATTTTTTAAGTCTCAGTTAAAAGCGTTTGGGAAATTTAATTGTAGGATTGACACAATTTTTCAGGCACATTGGCTCAAAATTTTAGAGACACATTGTCCAAAATTCCAGAGGAATTTTGCCTATGAAGTTATATGCTTAGAATTTTTGGAGCAAAGGATATTTTTCATTCTTCTAAACGATAATTTTGTCTTACTTGGTCTGTTTTCATAATCAAATCCACTCAAATAGTAGGGTAGTTTTTTGAGAAGCTCCTCCGGGGGTTCCCATTCAGTCAAGTCGTCCGAAGCAATATACTGAAATTAAAAAGTTGCGTTTTTAACCACAACTTTAAAAATGTTGTACCCGCAAAAATTTAAACCCCTCATAAAAACTGTTTCAGTCCACAAAAAAAATATTAATACTACCTGTAACTCTGGTGGAAGTTCCTCTTTAAGAAGTTGAGCTTGACTTGTCTTAAAGAGCAAAACCATGGAAATAATTCCAACCAAAATTCTAATTGCTCCGCTCATTTTTAATTATTGAAAATTTCAGGGACTTAAAAATATCCGTCCTTTCCAATGCCCAAAACTGGATTGATGGTGAGTTAGGGAAGCCTTTGTGTTTTATACAGTTTTGCTCCTCAGAATTTTTAAACTTGTTACCCAACCCGATTTTTTCTCTCTGAAAGCAATTTAGAATTATTATCGCTTATGTACGTGTGGTTCATGTGAACACTTTACATCATTCTTTTCCTTAGATAACACAAAGCAGGGAAATTCACAGGGAACCTTCTCCCATAAGTAAAGTTGCAGCTGCGGTATATTATGCAAGTTTCTCCATATTTTCAGATCCACGTTTTCATCAGGTGTTAAATTACTATTCAGGATCTGTCAACAAAATGTCTTTAACGGTCTGCCAAGGACCTACTAAAAAGTTGAACGGTCAATCTTTTTAATCTACGCATACTTTTTTTCTTATGAGGCCAACAAATGAAAAACCAGTTTGGAGGGGCCAAATCCTACAAAATGTCATTTTCCAACTAAAATTAGTAATTGAATTAGAGCTGATGAAGAATAAAATGTTATAGGATGCAAATTTCCGGACTTTCAAGGAATTTTAAGGAAAAATGGGTAGAAAAATATCTATAATATTTTTTCCGTGGTAAATGACGTATAAAGTCATTATAAATAATAAGGGAAATCTAGGAATTGCATAAAAACTTGATGTATTTAAAATTTGCAAAAAAAATTGTTAGGTACGTTGTTTGTATGCATTAGAATGAACCACACACGGTTCTTTCCAGGAATTTTATTTCAAGTCAAACACGTAATGTGCATTATTTGTATGTAAAATATCAACAGGTGGGTTTTTCAGAAAAAATTTCCCTTTTGCACAGTAAATGATGGTTTTTCAATATTTTTCAAACATGTGCATGTATTCTTGTTCAAGTGGAAAATTACAAGATGCAAAATTGCAGATGACCAATTTTTTCCATACGGAACACGTTTAACTGGTGATTGATGAGTTTTAGTAGTTTTCAAGGATATTGCCCCTTGGCGATTTGATTATTGAATGAAGATGGATTTTTGTAGGAGAAGAGAAAAACCACTTAAATCCGGATTTTTCATCTAGCCATAAACTGTGATGGGCTTGAAACCTTTGGACCCTCCATACCACTCTGGAATTTGATCTGGAGGTAGAATTCGTAAAAACGCGGGCTTGTAGCTTTGAGGGTTTGTACCAAACATTTCTACCCTATGGAAATCCCTGCCTATAATGGGTCGGAGCATTTCCATCAAATTTCTTGCAAGGAAATTAACTGAAAAGTTAGAATAACATTTATAATAATGATGGTCTAAGGGAACAAAATATCGTTGGCTAAAGTGCAAAATGGGCTAAAGTTTTTTTAGCTAAGTAATGTTATTTGAAAAACAAAATTATAGCCTCTTTTGCCCTCTAGCTGACGATTTGATGTGTTAAAATTGCATAAATATTTTACCATTTACAACGAATACATCATGGGCGAGTGGTAGGGCGAGCACGATGGTTCTCATTTTGTTTAGGAAAAAATTCAGGGCTGTAAAAATTATCATGTTAACAGTACAAAGCGACGGAATTTAATGAGATGAAATAAATTAATAAAATAAAAAAATATTTTTACCTGGAGGGGAACTAATCTGCCGCACGCTAAAACCCTCAAAATCTACAATAAGGACACCATCTTTTACTGGCAGAGCTTCTGTGCCCTTAATCCATGTGCTGTTGTAGAGACGATAGAGCAATTTGTCAAAATATTTGTCCACGAGCTTCTCCCATTTCTTCCCTTTATCCACATAATGTCGGAGATCCCATTTTCCGAATTCCACTATCCAAACTTTTGACAAAAATAATAATTACATATTAATTTTCATCATTATAAAACTATCATAAATTTGCGCTCTAAATTAAATGCAAAAATTTCCAATTTTTCGATAGTTCATTTCAAGATGAATTTTTGCCATAATTTTCTGGAAAAGTTCTATTGAACATGTAAAATCCAGGATTTTGTGTTTTGGCCAAAACGGAAAGTTGCTTTTTAATCCGTTTTGGCGATGTAGTGAGCGTCCTGTAAAATTTTAATTGCACCATATGTCGTCACGCAGTTCAAATTACAACTGGCACATTGGTTAAAATGACACTCCCAAAGTATTAAATCAGTGTTTCATCGTAAATAATTACGGTAATAAATTTGGTTGAATTGCGTTAAAATTTCACTCACGCTGAATTAACAATTTGTCGTCATAACTGTAGAAAAATAAGGCTATTGCTGTGTTAATAATATTTTGTTCATTTTTCATTTGTTTCACAAAATAAGATTTTGACTATCGCCTGAATTTTCTTACTTGGTCTATTTTCGTAATCAAATCCGCTCAAATAGTAGGGTAGATTTTTTGAAAGCTCCTCCAGAGGTTCCCATGTATCCAAATCCATTGTCACAATATACTAAAATAATGAGTGGGAATTTAAATTATTTGAAACTAATTTTTAAAAAGATTCCTTCATTCATTAATGAAAATAAAAATATTACCTTTAAACCTGGATCAACTTCATCTGGAGTAAGTTGGGTTTGATTTGGCTGTATGAGTAGAAGCAAGGAAATAATTCCAATAGAAATTCCAACTGCTCCATTCATTTTAGTTGTGTGAGTGTCTCACAAGGACTAAATTCCAGTCCTGTCCAAGAGCGAAACCTCAACTACTGGACGAGCTCGTGGTTCGTATCTGATTGAAACGTGTGTGTTTATTTTTAAAGTGATTGTCTAATTTGCTTTTTTATCTTCTTGGAAAAATTTACGTAATTGGGGCGTCAATGCACGAGAAGGAAATTCCTCAACTATTTTGAACATACTACATAGATTCAATGTCTGGGAAAATAGTCTGGGCTTCACCTTCCTGCAGGTTTCGCACAATTATTGCTCCAGTGTAATGAAATGCAAAGTTTTATAACCTGCTCATAGTTCTCAGCTGATTAATAGATTTGTAGAACTTCCGTGCCAAGAGTCTCCTTGGATTTATACACTTTATAGTACTCGCCAATATAAATAAATTACGTGGCACGTATAGTGCTGGAAAAGCAGTGTTTAAATTTCGCTTACGAGTACCAAAATGTTGGTCAAATTTTGAAAAATTTGTGGTCACCGCGTGAATAATTTAACCTTTTGTTTAAAATGATGGGTATAATAATTATACCATGCAATTATTGCATGGAAATATGAGGCCAATTTGAAATTTGAAAAGTTTCTGTGGAAATATTGTTCCATCGAATAAATTGCTGGATGAGAAATATTAGGCCGAATTTGTGAGCATTTTATTCAAAATGGTCAAAATGTAGACAACATTTTATTTACCAATTAACAAACTCGAACAACAGAATAATATAAATGCAAATAATAGTATTTTTTACAAAAAATCAGTAGATCCAAGCTTTAGAACCGTTAAACTTAACGGAAACCTTAACGGGCTTAAAACCCTTTTTACCCCCATATTTTTCCGGTATCTGGTCTTGCGGTAAGATCTTAATAAGTGCCGGCTTATATCGATTCGGATTCGTTCCAAACACCTCCACCCTGTAAAATTCCCTGCCAAGGATAGGGCGAAGTAATTCCAGGACACTTCGTGTAACAAAATTTGCTAGAAAAAATGTACAAAATATTGTTTTTTTTACAAATTTTTAAATTTGATTCATACATACATTTTTTTGAAAATTAGTATGTAATATACTTCTTTACCATTTAACACAAAAACATCATGTACTAATGGCATGGCTTTAGCTATGACCCTCATTTGCTTCAGATAATAATCCAGTGCTAAGCAAAATATTTAACATAAAATCAATTGAATTGAACAAAATTTCCCGAATTGCTTGAGGAGCACTACTATCGTCCCCATTTCGTAGGAAAAATGATTACCAGCGGGGGAACTAAATTGCCGATAACGGACTCCCTCACAATCGATAATAAGGACAACATCTTTAACAGGACTTTCCACGGTAGCCTTCATCCCAGTGCTGTTGTAAAGTCTCCACAGATATTTTTCTATGTATTTATCCACCAGTGCTTCCCACTTCGTCCCCCTTTCAACCAATGTTCGGAAATCCCATTTTCCAGCTTCCACAACCCAGACTGTTTCAAACTGCATTTAGTCACATATTTTATAAATACATTTGGATGATACATGGAAAAAAGAGGTCTTACTCGGTCTTCCTTCATTGTCAAAACCGCTTAGATAATAAGGCAACTTCTCGGAGATTTCCTGTGGTGGTGTCCAGTCCGGTATGTCCAAAGCAGGTATATGCTTCAGATTTAAAAACGAAGTGATAAAATTATTCGTAAAATTGTACGAGGTCACAGACAAAAACAAATTACGTAATATTTTGTAATTTTGATATGATTAAAAAAACGTTTACGTGGAACTCCAACGGTATTTCCTCTGGCGTAAGCTGCGCTCCCAACTCTGTTGTAAAAGCTGCACCCAAAATGAGCCCATACAGAATTGTGTTGGATTTCATTTTCGTATAATTTAGAATTGGTAATGTAAGGGGAAGGATACATTAATTTCAAAGAAATTACTTGCCTTCACAATTGAAATGTATCAACTGGTCACTTTGGTCCAGTCTTGCTCGATGTCTCTGGTTAAAATTAAAGTTCGTGCTGTATTTCTATCTTTCCTTTTAATTTTCTCACGCATTCGTAAGTTTGTGTAAACAAGTACATAATAAATTACGTTTTGGGGCTTTAAATTGAACTTTCCCATTTTGTACTTACTCATACGCATTTGCGAGAAAACGCCATGGCAATAACAAATTCTTGGTAAAAGTTTCAATGGCTATATAATTTATTTACTAGAAAATAAACAATGAGAAATGGCGAGCTTTTTTCTAAACGGGGAATAAGTTTGCATGTTTTCAGGCTAAAAATGCGTTATTGTTACATAACAATAAGCTCTGAAACACGGAAAATTATATTCTTGTCAACAAAATATTCATAAATTTTGTGTTTGCACAATGATTGTTAAAGACGACAATGCCAGTCCTTGTTATTGCACCTGGCATCCGTTAGATTTCGAGCGTATTATTTTAACTTATTCTGTAAGTCAAAATAATCTATTATTATTTAACTATAACTTTTATTGATTACTTTCTAATGTGTCTTCTTTCTGATGTGCCTGTTCTAACTCCCATTGCCATTGAGGGTTGGAGAGAAGATTGAATGGGATCTAGTTACTCGGTGATATTGAGGTCTAAAAATATGGGAAATTCTGATTTAGACGAGGTATATGAGTCGTTCGGGTTGAAGGTCGAGATCTAACAGGAAAATGTTGAGCCAGTTGATCAAGGAGCAGCCAGGATTATGAGTGGCGAATATGTCATTACTGATCCAAATGTCTTTTATATTTCTGGGTCTAGTCGCCGTGGGGAGTTGTATATGCAGGATGTGTTGTAAGGGCTAAGGCCGTATCAGCTGAAATAAACTATACTATAGTATAACTCCAGCAGCTTTCTTCCGCAAAAATACCGCACAGCTGCGATTTAGTTACAACTTATTCTACGCCGGTACTGGGTTGAAAAGAACACATTGGCAAAAAGAATTTCATCATAGCATGCATGCATGACCTCTGGGGTCAATTCGTGCGGTTTTTGTAGGGGGGAAGATTTCGCCGGATTGGTTCATACGATTTTTGTGAAAATTTACACAAACCATTGTGGAGGGTATACCTCGGGAACGTTTTTTTCTTTAGTCAAAAATCTTATCGGGTTGACCCAGGGAGGTCATAAACGTTAAGCCTGGGTCACGGGTAAAAGTTCAAATTTTTTGAAATTTAAAAATGGAATCGGTATCTAAAGGATGCCACGAGAAATGTTTAAATGGACCGAAAATTCATCCGGACAACCCGTTGACCCCTGCAGGTCGCCAAAGTTAACACGGGGTCACGGGTCAAAGTTGGAATTTTTGGACATATGATGGCGGAATCCGTATCTACAGAATACCAGGAAAATGGTTTAAATGGACCAAAAATTCATTTGACCAACCCTTTGATCCCTGGTGGTCGTCAAAGTTAACCCTTCTTATCAATAAGTAGAAAAGCCTTAATGTTTGCTTAACGCGTCAAATCGCGGTTACTTATTATTATTGTCTCTTTTTAGTCTGATGAAGATACGAAACTAGTTACATCCGAATAAATACGAATCCTTTAATAATAACTGCTGGTGGTTGCTGA
>JAQFXU010002600.1:0-19826 GCA_034693705.1 Spatulosminthurus flaviceps
AGTATCATTACTTCTGTACATAGATGGTGTAGGCATACTCAAAATAAGAAGATAACAACTCAAACCGCCGCTAGAGCACGGCCGCAGGCCGCACTGAAGTTTTTGCTATGTGCCGCCTGACTTTTCAGCCACATTGTGGCTGGTGGGGTTCTAGTTATGTAGTATAGCTGCTTGTAACCAGCAGCTTATTAAATGTTTGGGCTCGAAAGAAATTGTTTCTACTGCATTCGTTTAGTATGTAAAGACCGGCAAATTTAAAAACTTTTAATAACCCGCCCGAAACCCGATTAAATGTTTTCTTTAAAACCCGAACCCGGTCGAAACCCGCTGCGCATATTTCATTAAAGCCCGAACCCGGTCAAAACCCGTAGTAAATATTTCATTAAAGCCCGAACCCGGCCGAAAACCCGGCCGGGCCGTGTTCGGGCTTGACCCGGACCGAACACCCGCTACCGGGTCACACCTCTACTTTGAATATCATTTTAAAATCGTGTAAAGATAAAATAACATTTGATCATTGTACATTTTATTATTTTTTCAACTGAACCAAAATGAGAAATTAGGCGGTAGCTGAATTCATTGACTCAGCATGTAATAAAAATGAAAAACTTTTCTTATGTAAAATATGGTGTAACAATGCTTAGTTTGTAATACTGCTAAGGCTCAACAAATATTCTTGTAATTGCTCCACTAATTTAAGAAACAGTTCTACTTACCTTAATGAAAATTACGTAACCCTCCGTTACTACCCCGTTGATCTTGGTTAGCTTCGCATTACATCATTTTGTATCATTTCAATCAAAACATTCATTTTTCGGAACTTTTGAAAAATTGCTGCCACCAGCTAAAAATTCTCTACATTTATTAACCGCAATAAAGCGTGGATAATTTAAAGATATACAATTTCAGAATCACTCATTGGTCCTGCAAAATTTGAAAATGAATACAATTTGAATGAATTTTTGTTATTTTTTTGACTAGCAACCCTTTTTGAATGAAATTGACCAGGAACCAGAATTTTGCTACATATATTAATAAAAATATGCAGAAATTGTAGTTCATTGAAGGGAATCATGCAAAAAAAATTTCCATGATTTTTTGGTAAAATATTTTATTTGTGGGTAGGAACATGTTTTTTTTGTTCCAGTTAGATGCCACTTGTATAATTTATGATGAAAATAGGAGGTATGATCTTATGTGAAAAACTGGTTAAAATTCTATATCTACTTTTCTGAAAACTAGATATAGATAACTGAAACTAGATTTAATAATTAGAACTATATTATTATATCTTTTTTTATCAGTCAGCAAAGACACGGAATGAAATAAAGTACCTATAGGAGCTAAAGAGACTAAATATCTATGCAAATTCAAAGGAATAATCACTGAATGGGTTTTGGTGTTTTGGAAATATGATTATGATAATAGGTACAGAATTATGATTGGTAGCCTCCATAAAGTCGTTGCACTCTTTTATTTCTCTTGAACAACTTTAGTGTTACAAGGGGGAGACCAGACTTTATGGACTGACCCTGGAAAAACATGTTAATAAAGTTTGAATGAACGAGTTTGATTTTACATGTCTAATTATCGTTAAATAACAGCATGTGATACAAAATTGGTCTGGAATTTTTCAATCATGTGCAGTTATCTGAGGTGTGGAAAATACTTGTTTTGAAAATAGAAAATAAAAATAAAAATAAAAATTTCAAATATCCGAAAATACAAATACAAAATAAAAATACTGATCAGAGGATTAGTCAAATACATTCGCAAACTACAAATATAAAACGAATTAGGCAAATATCAAATACAAAATACAGCAGTGTAAGTTCAAACAGTGTAAGTCAATACAAATACGACACACAAATACATGATCACTGGTCATATACAAAATGCAAATACAAATACCCAATAATTTTCTATTAAATACCAAATACAAATGAAAACACATCAAACTATCATTAAAATACAAATTCAAATACGCAAGTAACTGCGAATCAAATACAAAATTCAAAATACCAAATACTGTATTTCAAATACTCAAATAAAATCTTAAATACGTAGTATAGCAATAATGTACGTGCTATGGATATGCCGCAAATTTTAAAAACGTTTTTTAAATGAATGCAAACGTATGACAACCGGTTGTTTTACTCCTTGGTTTCATTTTAAAGCAGCAAAACATCGTAGCATTCTGTTGAGAGGTAGTTGTAACTATTGTAAGTAATTGAACCTCAAACACTTTATTTGAAATATATTTATGACTAAAAATAGAAAATATAGGAAGGAAATATCGTTATCAAAAATACAAATATCAAATACATACTCAAATTTGTCAAATCTAAAATACCAAATACAAAATATTGTACCCCACTTTAAAAATACAAAATACCAATGGCCAAGTACGACTGGCTATTTTCAAATACGAAAATACAAAATACGGCTTACATTTTCAAAATAAAAATATCAAATATCAAATAAATGTACCACTGCCTGCAAATACAAAGTACGAAATACAAAATAAAAATTGTTTTTCAAATACTATTTCAAATAAAGTATTTGAAAAATATCCACACCTCTGGCAGTTATTTGCAATTATTTTTGTAGAGAATTATCTTTAAAATTTGTAGAAAATTATTTTCAATATTGTTTCCCAAATTCTCCCGAAGGGGAAAAATCTTTCGAAACAAATAAGCGAAAATAATAACCTTGTTGTTAAAAAATACATAAATCATTGGGAAAACGCCTGAAAACTGAGTATAGAGCTTACGGCGATATTCAGGTGTTCTGGAACAATGTGCCGCTGATGAATGATTTTAATTATGTAATAAATGCCTAAAAATCGTGCTTAATTAAACGCAATTTTAATTCTAGTTCCAAATTTATATATTTGGTAGCCAAAAATTGTATTCGCTTAAAAAAGTGCTACTTTATTTCTCCTCTACCTCCATGTTGCTATTTATTTAAAAATTGCTATAATTATATTGAATTGTCTCGCTTATTTTCGTCGAGTAGTTTTTCATCTGCACTGGTTGAAAAGGGTCTGAGGGCAGGGGTGGGCCACATTGAAACGCGTGCAACTCTTGGTACAAATGGTTTGCCCGCGTGGTATTTGATGTGATATTCTAGCTGAGCATTACGATTTGTTTTAGTCTCGTGTTCCGTTTTGAGTTCTTCAACTGTTTTGTTTCTTGCCATGATCACCCGACTTAAACGACGATGTTCGTCCATTGCTGCGATTGTGGCGCTGTCTTTCTGCCGAAGTTCCTTTTTCAATTTTGACGAGTAAACTTGTTCTTCAGTGAGTTGTTTGGTTAGAGTGTCTTTTTTCCAACCTCAAAGATTATTGATGGAGTTTTACCGTTACGCCAAAGAGCAATCCAGGCTTGCGTTTAGAAGGCTCCTTCCCTTAATTGGTCTAGCAAATATTGTTGAGGAAAATCGGAACGCCACCGGCGTGGAATTTTCATGAGGTCATCGGAGCATCGGAGAAGGTTTCGTACTAATGTGAATCCTCCAGTGAGGATTAATGGATGGGGGGCGGGCGATCTCTCATGGGTTTGTGTGGGTTGTGCCGGTCATTGGGGTGCTGAAAAGCATGCGCCATACGTTTCCAGATGTGTTCATTGTTGTCGAAGATGTTGCGGAATAAGATGTAATTGAACATGATGATGTATTCGCAACGAACCGTTGCATGAAGGCGTGGGTTGGATGTTTTTTTTCAAAGGTTTATGAATATATCGTAATTAAGTAATGGGATGGTAGGATTGGCTTTGATGACTGGCGGAATTTGTTCATTTTTGTAGCAGTTTTCATGAATTCGATGATATGTAAACGTTCTGACCACATCGTCGTGTGCGTTTACATCGATTACCCCTTCCACTCGGGGCTGAGGTACGCTAGTAGATGAAGTGGTAGAGGTCACCTCGACCGCGGTTAGGCAATAAGGTGTAATGGTAGCAGATATACGAGATGTTGCCCTGTGAATTGGAAATGTAATTTTAGGAGAGTGTAGAGCGTGGTGGGTTTAGTACTACGAATGACTAAAAGAAAAGGAAAAAAACATGGAAAGTACAGTGGTGTGGATGAGGGGTTGGCGTTGAAGTTGTACTATATTTATCTTTGTAACTTAAATAAGACGTCGTAAATTAACAGTAATTTTGTAAAGGAAGGGCTTTTAAGTTTAGCAAGTTATTTCTAAGTGTTATGGCAAAAATGTATCAACGTAGGAGTGCTTTTATGTGGAAATATTTGAATGAGTATGTAGGCGTTATTATTATCCTTGTTATTATTATTATTTTTTTATTATTATTATTATCATGATTGTATTATGGAACATGGATTACGTTTTCTCTATCGTTTTAGCTGATTGTGATGGGTATATGAGCTTATAGAAATCGAACTGGTTGTACTTGGGAGGACCGGTTAGCGTTGTTGATTCGGGTAATTTGGATGGACCTGGCTTAGGGGGTTCTAATAGGGGAATGGATGCATTCTCTGTGGAATCGTTGGGGATGTTTGCTGGTATAGGTAATTGTTTACGGTACGTAGTCAAAGATCATAGAATTTCATCCTGAAATCCATGTCGCATTCATCATTCACTCTCCACACTGTCTAAAACAAGAGAGCTGTATAAGTGATTGTAAAAAAAAGTTTATCCCTACTTGACACGCAAGCACCTGTACTTATTTTCAAAAGTCCAGTCGCTAAAAGCGAATCGCTGGGTATCTATCCTATACGAAACCAGCTTAATGGGGATTTTTGCTAGCTCCAGCTTAGAGATGAGGCCCGGAATTAGGTTTTTGGTTTGGGCCCGGCCCGAACCCTTTTTCCCCTGACAGCAGGTTAAGACGTGGTCTGGTCTATGAATAAAATATGGGGCTGAAATTTGGTGTCAGCTTCTTTTTTCTCATTTGGTTTTAGTAATGTTGGATTTTTAACGGCTTCTTAATTTCGTTTATAATATTCAATCCAGTTTTTACGGCTCAAGTTTGACACGTCTCACCATTCATTTCTTCTATCCATATTTTCCTCCTGTTGTCGACCGTTGCACATCACATGTTAATTTGTCCAAAAAATATCAGCGTCAATCAATAGCGTTTTTGCCCATAGTTCCGTAACAGCTTACCCTATTACAAAAATTCCAACGCCATCGCTTGTGACACCCAGGACACGTTGTTTTTGCTGAAAATGACGAATCTTAAAAAATGATGTTTTAGGCTTACATATTCCTCGTGGGCGTACGCTTATAGTAAAACAGGGTATCCATGCATATTTTAGATTTTGAATTGGCATATTCCAGGGGACGCAGTATTTTAGTGAAGAGCAGAGTTTGGCAGCATAAATATATAGCTCCACACAGAATAGGTGAATACGAAACAAATCTAATTCATTATCGAAAAATACTTTGGTCAGTAGGACAATAATTTATTCTCGCTGTGGACAGATCTGACCAAACTTTATAGGTATGCGATATCAAAACAAATTCATACATTTTATAGCAGCATTAATTTTTTGTTTTTATTATTACAATATTGGGGTTTTAGAAAGTATTTCCTACGGAGGATAATTTTTCTTTTGGATACAATATTGTAAAACTTGCTAATTAACTTAAGCGTGTACATACTGACACTAATTCCTGATAAAATGTTGTATTTGGATACTTTTTTATCAGGAAATTTGTATGCTGATTCATCCAGGTATATGTATTTAGTTTAAGCTTGGTTTAAGCTAGATGTTCCATATATAATTTAACTCTTGCAGCATATTATGCGATATAAATTTTTGTATTATTCTAGGTTTTTATAATTACATTTTTAGGGCGTCGTCAGCCCACTTTTACAAAAAACCTTGTCCTTACGTATAAATTTTTAATTACGAAGGGTCATTCCTCGGATGATTTCGTTGTTGGTTGAAATCGGTCCGCGTGTTTACGTTTTTTTCAAAAAAACTTTTGCGGCAAAATGTTTTTGCTTGAATTTTTCTATTAAAAACTAGTTTTTGGCCAAAAATTTTATTTTGTTGAAAAAAACTGTTTTTGAGTTAAAAATATCTATTAGTTATTTTTTGGATGGGTTTTTGCAAAACCGCCCAACACGAAAGCGTTAAATTATCGCGGAGCCATAATTTTCTAAAATTATGATTTATATTATGTTGATTGAAATTTGAATAGGTTATAATAATTAACTGAATTGTTACAGCAGTACACAATATATTAACGAATTCAATGGAGTTGATTACAATGAAATATGAAATGAAAGTTGTTGACATCCCAAGGAGTTGGACTTCTTCAATACAACTTCTCCCACAACTTAGTCTACTTGCATCATAAAATAGTTTTAATTGACCTACTCCTTCTGGATTTAATTTGTTAATAATTTTATAGTCCAGTTATGGTCGGAACTGCTGATTTGTAATATTTAACTTTTCTCAATTAATAATTTACATTTCCTAGTATTTTTCTACATGTTGTAATCAAGATTTGGAATAAACCAACTATAAATACGAATTACCAAGGACAGACCCCAAAGTGTAGCAATAAAGTAGCCGTCCAAAATTGGGGATGTCTTGAAAATTGAACTTTGTTACTATGAAGCTCAAGGGTCCCAACGTAGGGAAAATCTTCATTCACCTTAATTTTTGTCAACATCAAGTCCCCATACTTCGGAGACTTGTCCTACCATGACCAAATCCTGGACGAAGAAACCTTTAGAGCTGGCCCGCTACCTCATTCACCCCATATGTATTATCATACCAATAATGGGAATCCTTGTGCTGTACAATAATTACCCTCATCTGGTAAATCCCATGAGGAAAGTTACAAATCTTGAACAAGTTATTTATGAAGATAGTTCAACTCAGAATAAGATTGGTGCAGGTGAGAAGTGCATATAATAATGATTTACAGATTACTAAACATGACCTTTTTGTTATTTTTCTTAAAATTAGACCGCGTTGCTGTTACGGAATGTTCAAAATATGGAAATGTCAATAGCTCAAAAATGGCTTGCATCCTTCCGAAACTCAATCCATTTGATCCAGTGATGATGAGATATATAACCGAGAGCATGATTTCCTTTGATTGTACAGCAAAGCACCCAAAGATTTTTACAACGGATTTGGAATCAAATTTAATTCAATTGACAAACCCAGCAAAATTTGGCTATAGTTCTTGCTGCTATCAAAATTTTAGCAGAGTTCCAGGCCACCAGGATACAAATATTTCGTAAGCTTTTTCTAGCCTTTAAGAACACGTAAATTCTGAGCCTTTATACAATAAATTTTGGAAAAATAAATTCCTATAGCTTGGACAAAACATGCATCCCAATAATTGAGCGGAAAACGCCCATTCCAAAAACTATGGATTTTATCATGGTGTCCTGCAATAAAAGTCAATTGAACAAGAATTCCACTTTTGTACACTTTGATGCCTTTGGATTGGTTCATTTGAAGCCTGAGGTAGAACAGAGAATTGCAAATGGAGAGGAGCTTTGGAGTCCATCGGGACTTAGACTCTCTACACGCATTAATGGAGAAAACGCCAAGAGCCACGTGGCATTTGATAAGGAAGAAAGGCGGAAGGATTTGAATGTTGTAATTTTTGGGTTGGATTCCGTTTCACATATGAATTTTATCCGAACTATGCCATTGACTTTTGAGTACATTACAAAAAATCTGAGCGCTTACGGATTGAATGGATATGTTCAAGTTGGATTCAACACCTTTGAAAATTTAAGTAAAAACATTTCGTTATGTCATTCTAAATTCATGAGAATAGAAAGGAAAACAACTAAAATTATTTGAAAAAAATAGTTCCACTCTTTTCCGGGCTTACGACGGATGAATTTCTCAACCTACCCTCCTGCTTCGAAAATGGCTCCCTCCCATATGATGAATGTCCCTTTATCTGGAAAAACTATTCGAATCGAGGATACAGGACGGCGTTCGGGGAAGATGCAGTGCATTGGAGCATCTTCAATTATCAAAAACCCGGATTCCTCCTCCCACCCACAGACTACTACTACCATCATCTCTCATACCAACTAAGCCACGTCCTAACCCAAGAAGAAGATGACACAATCAACAAAATTTCCTGCAACGGTCCCCGCTTCAGTCACCAACTTTTACTTGATCTACTCATGAAAATGGCCTTTACTGCGGGGACAAGAAGGAAATTTTTCCAACTCTTTTGGAGCACAGCCTTGACTCATTATTACCTGAGCGGGGGGAAGTTGGAAGACGAGTCATTGTTTGAAACACTTAAATGGTTAAAAGGTGGCGGTTATTTGGAAAACATGCTTTTTATTTTGATGAGTGATCATGGTCTTATGAGGAGCAGTATCTGGAAAACTCCACCCCCAGGGAGAGCAAAAGTTGAAAATCGATTGCCATTTTTGTTTCTGATGTTCCCCGAGTGGTTCCAAAAAGAGCATCCTTCAGCTTTTCAAAACTTAAAAGAGAATGAGAACCGACTCACGACTCACTTTGATTTACATGAGACTCTCCTGGATATATTAAAGCTGGAAAAGCTAGACGATGTTGAAAAGCGCGCTGGAAATCTTTCTACGAAGCTCCCACGAGGAATCAGCCTATTTCTACCCATTCCTAAAAGAAGAACGTGTAAAGATGCGGGGATTGAGAGTCAGTGGTGCATTTGTAGTCCTTCGAGACTCATTTCAGCGAAGAACAACAGTTTGATTCAAGATGGGGCCAATAGAGCGGTTTTTCAAATAAATGACCTTATCCGTCCGTATCCACAGTGCCAGATTCTTAGTCTGAAAAATGTTTCAAGTGCGGAAATTTTTGTAGCAGATGTAGAAGAGTGGGAGACTTGGGAGACTTCTGATATGATTGTGGAGGATCTGAAGAACACATTGAATAATAGTACTGAGGCAACCTTTAGGATAACGTTTGTGGTGGCCCCAAGTGATGGGCTTTTTGAGGTTACTGCTACTCACTCGGGAGGTGGTAATTGGGAGCTTTCCAAGGACATTAGCAGGTTAAATACTTATGGGGATCAGAGCTTTTGTGTTCAAAATTACAGGGTAGAGAGGTTTTGTTATTGTATTAAATAGGCGTAAATTATTCCTTCGGTAACTAATTTTCAACAGTATTTCACGTAGAACCGGTTTCAGACTGGGATTTATTTAAGTCGGGGTTGTTACAATGTGAGTAAATTAAATTTGTGCTTTTATAAACAAATGTTATTTGACGTTTCAAAAAGATGCGTTTTTCTGGCACGCTAGAAATATGTATAATTTTCAATTTTTAAAACATGGTTGAGGGAAAAAGCTAGTTTCTTTTTGGTTTGTCGCTACGTAAAAATACTGGAGTTTGGAATAACTAATCCTAACAACGATTTTGAATATAATTTGTGTTGGGTTTTGATGATATAATACAATTTGTTCTCTACGCTTTGTAAAATAAATTAATTGGCGTTGAAGTTTAACATGTTCTGAATTTGGAATTAATAATAATAATAAACCGAATATTGATAACTGGATAGTCACTAAAATGAATAATAAACTGTGTCGAAAGATGCTCAAGGAACTTTTTAGAAGCTTAAAAATAAAAAAAATTAAATACTGAGCTTCTACGTGTACAACGTTTGAAACAACTAACAAGTTTCGTGAGTGTAAATTTTCCCTCGATTAGCCTACGGCTTGTCACATCATTCACATGTGGATTTTTGCACAACATCCATAAACAACAATTATTTTCATAAATTTTTTACCTTTTCAACGTTGTTTAAGAAATGGTGGAAATGATGACTTTAGAATCAAATTGGAATAAGTCCACTTTTGTATTTTAAAAAAATATTTTTAAAATTATTAACTTGATTATAACTATTACTTATTACATAACACGGAATGGAGCTGTGATATCCAATGAGACAAAAACTACACCGTAATAACTGCCAAGGATTTTAAAAGGGAAATCACGTACTAAAATCGGAGAAGGTGTCAAATTCATTGTTATACCATGGTTCAGTCATCATGGTAATGATGGCGGGATGATTTTTTTACAGGCGTAGATGACCTGCACATATATGAAAACACGGTTAAAAAAGATTATTTTGCCACTTGAATTTCGGCCTTCGTGATGTCCGCGAATTGCCGTCAAGAACTAACTGTGCTTTGGTTAAAGAGCTAGAGATCCCAGGGAAATCCATCATCCTTGGCTCCTTGGAAATTTTACGCGATCTTCGAGTCCTTCTGGTGCGTTCCTGTGCACTTAGCTCGATCCTAACAGGAACCAAACTCATACCTTGGGACCACTAGTGTCTCAATCGTTGTACGGCTCCTTAGGATTCGCGGAAAATATTGCAAATCTCGTATTTCTTGGAAACATTTACTCGAATACAAACAATTTTAATTTTTCTATGGTAAGTTGAGCAATAATTGGAACAAGATTCTAACCAGGATCAAGTAAACCTGAAAAGAAAAGAATATATGATCAGGGCATCCTATTCTTTACAGAGAAATTCAACGTGAAAGAAATAGAGACTACAGACAACATTCTCTTTATTAAAAAAGACGTACGGATTTTATATGATTCGATTTTGATGTTGTAAAATGAGGTTCAAGTTACTTAGTAGTTTATGAACACCTAGGCAGAAACTCCTTAAAAAATCTAAAATATAAACCCTCCAAATGTAAATTCGGATATTTCGAAATAGTCTTACTCGGATTTAAAATAAACCGATTTGGAACATGGCCCGATTTGGCTAAAGTAGAGGCAATTGTGAAAATCGAAATCCCTAAGAGAGAGACAAAAGCAAGGCGATTTTTCGAAATATGTAGATTCTTAAGAAAATACATTAAAGACTTTGCACGGATAGCCGCGCCTATATCAGATACTTGGAAAGGTAGTAGGGGTAAAGACACGAAAGAAAGGGACTAAAAGATTATATGCTTTCAATTGGATAGCTAAAGCTACTAAGGCTTTCCATAAGCTAAAAGATATTATTTGTACATGCCCAGTACTAAAATATTTTGATACAGAATTACATTGCATTATCGACACAAATGCGAGTATCTCAGGATTAGAAACCTGTATTCTACAAGCCAGCGAGGACGGTGAACACCCTATCGCCTATGCCTCTAGAACACTCATTCCGGCAGAGTAGTACTCAGAAGTAGTCATTCAGAAGTACGGAGTCGTAGAACCCGCATTCCTATAGCTAAACAGGACAAGCTTATTCATGAACTATTCAATAGCTTTGGTAGCCTGCCTAACACTCACAAATCCCGCTATTGCTATCTCGATTCCCGTACTATGAAAGTACCGACCATAGTATTTGACTATTCCATTAATGGGACATCAAAATTTGATTCTGACGCTGAAAATTTCATACACGTTTTATTACAAAAATCTTATGTGAAAAGACACAGGACAGCTTAACAGAATTTTATGACTTACGTCATTTAATTTCTGACCTTGACCATAGGAGAGCTAAACACGGTTATTCCAAACAGCAGAACATTGAAAATCCACTTCCAACACCTACAGCTCCTTCAACTTCTAATGCTTTAGGCTGAAGTGAGCAATACACATATCCCACTTTCTATTCTCCCCAACTGACCACTCACTATCAACCTGAACCCACGATAAGGTTCCCCCCTCAAGTTTGATGTCCTTGCGACTTTATAACCATAAAACTTCTAAACCCTAGAATAGAATTTTCCAAAACAATAGAACCATTAGCCGCCTTAGGAGGAAGAAATAACGACACTTATGTGTACCTCTACTCCCAAAACCCTCCTGATTTTCATCATTATGAAAAGTATACTCAATTTGACGGCGTTATCCCAGCCAACTATTGTATCGAGACGACACGTAGACTCCTTAAAGATAGGGATCCAGACACGTATTCCACCTCAGAAAAAAGTATTTTATTCAAATTCCAGCAAGCCATGTTTAATCAACATATGGCTGGAAATTGCTCCCAAATAGGCAGAGATTTTGGAAGAGTTAAAAAGTCTCAAATATAGTAATGTCATTTATTATGGGGTGCGAAGAATAGTTACGGACATTATTCATATTATTCATAAATTTATTAATATTCACGGGATCTTGTCTCCCCCAAGTCAGCTGGGCCAGAGTTGAAGTTAAAAATCCAGAGTGTCTTGTTTGGAGGTGAAAGCGTTTATCACTGCAGTACACGAAAACCAGATCATTCGGACACTCCCGCAATTTTAGGCATGCGACATATGCGGAAGTGTTAATGCTTATGAATAGTTACTTAAACACAATAAATGCAAAACACGGTGAGGCACCGCGAAAAATCTTTAGACCCCAATGCATAGCGGGTCATAGTTTGCTAGCTAGTTGAACAAATGTTACAGCTATTTCTGAATGTGTTCACAAGGCTCGTATTTAGGTAAACTGAAGTCTTAAGCAAACAAGCACTATATTGCTTTGCTATCATGAGCATAATGAGTGTTTGTGGGTTTCTCTCTCCGTGTTTACAGTAGGAGTCTTAACGACTTAAGATTCAGATACGCCTTTATGAATTAGAGTGCACTAAATATTTGATCTAGTGAAATTTGAGTATGTTCTCACAATTTGAGGTTTTCTCTACATTTCAGATATTGTGATTTACGCATCTTGTATCAATCATGTAACTATATCCCATAGCTGTAAATGTGTATGTTTAAGCCTTGTTGTTGTGTAGCTAACTGTGAAGTAAACCATAACGTTTTAAATATAAACTAATCATATTCATGGCCAGACTCACCTATGATTTTCAATATGAGTAAACATTTAGAAATAATTGTTAGATCTGACCATCGTTTAATTTTCCTGTTACTAGCGTTTCCGATGTTTTAATGATTAACTATTAGATACGGTTTAAGTAATCGCGTTATGTTAAATTTTGAGAAATTGTTGTTTTTTATTGACTATTCATAAAAAATGCAAAAACGTTTATAATAACATATTCCAAAATTTGAGAGGGTCAGCTACTGCTATCAGTTAGTTATTGAGTGGGGTTAAGATGTGTTTTCTTATTAAGAAAGATCGCGTCATCGCAGTCTCTCGGTCTCGTGTGTCTTCCTACCATGGCCGAACATTAGTTGGTGAGTGACTGATTTGAAACGCCCAATCACAAAGAAACTCATACCCAAAACCCAATATACCCGTACCTGCAATGGCGGCCAACCGTGGCCATGAAAGTTTTGTAAATTCGTTCCAAATTAACAGGTTCAGGCTTGAACTGCAGGACTGCTTTGATAACGGACGTAAGGTTGGCAGGTGCAGGTTCTTCGACAACTTCAGTGCGCATAAATTTAACTACTGCTAGACGAAGGTGAAAGGGTGCTTCCACTTAAGAAAATAATTTTTACAAGTTACACAACACTAGTTCTCAAATGTTTATTAGATGTATTTAATTTGATGTAAACTTAAATCATGTTGAAAAAATACAGGGACCCCTATTTTATTTACTACAACCTTCGCGGTTAGGGATTAAAATTTTTATCGTACTAAACGTAGGTTCCACGTTGCAAAGACCTGAAAACTACTGCGATTATGTTGTGTAGTTTAACTGAAGAAACTGCTAAAATAAGTTACATGCTATATTTTTGCTTCAAAACAAGGTGTGGTTTGAACGCTCCCACTCGATTCTGCATGTAGTGTGATAGTTTGCTTGAAGTATAATTTATGGCCGACCTGTATATAAGGAATGAACAAATCTTTGGTTGATCGAGGTTTGCTTGAGGAATCCATATGATTGAGACAAAGGGTTAAAACATAAAAGGTCGACAAGGAAACGGGCACTTTGTTACCTGAATATATTTTTAACTTTAACAAATTTCTTTATGGAGCATATTTCGAGTTTTGTAGCTACTTAATGAAAGCATTGAACTACATTACCATTCACGTAGCTACATAACGTGTAATGGTGCTCTCCAAAGAGTAATCCTACTCTCCGATACCCAGTAACTTTAGCGAATTTACATCTCGCTTAGAAATGGCACTTGGACAACTCCGCCACCTGTGTTAAGCTGAAGCAGTAAAATACATTTTTTAAGGTAATCGTCTTGCGTTTTCGTGATTTAAATTTGATTCGCAATCGCAATATCCCTCAGGATCCTTTCAAAAAGCAGAGATTTTTTCCCGCAAATTTAAAAATCCCATTTCCCCTAGGTCTTTGCCACAAAGGTAGATGTTTACAAGTTGAAATAATATGATTACGAAATACCTTTTTACCTTTAAATCTGCTTCAACTGATTCATTTGTTATTATTGTACCCATCAGACTCACAATGAATCAATTCCGTTGATTCCAGTGTTAAGGTTGCATGGACAAAATTTGTGATTAATATTGGTTCCCAACTTATATGAAGTTATTTCAAGTCGGTCGCATTTTGAAGTCACCAGAAAAATCAGTTGATAGATTTGAAAATATATTGTAATTAGTGAAACTTTAAAAAAACTTAATTAAATAGAAAATAATTATTGCGCTTTTATTTGAATTCCCCTCGATTATTGTAGTACTAATTAAACGCGTTGATGGTTATCAAAGAATTTTGTGTCAGCAACACACCGATATGTGGGAATATTTCTCAAATTTTAATACAATTTTAAACACGTTACTATATGCAACACATGGAAGGCATTCCCAAGTAGCAACAAAATTTCATGAGGCAAGATAATCCCGCAAGATTTTAATTTTGCTTTTAAAATCATCATTGGCTAGAAGATTTAGCGTGGGTTGAATATAGTTCAAATAATAAACATTAAGAGTTCATACAGGACTAATATTATTGAATTTTATAGAACGTGTACAAACGTAATTTATTTGATGTGCGGTTTTTATTTATTTTCTACACATATACCAGTATTTACGTTTCACCTATTAATAACAATCTTATTACGACACACAATTACTAAAACCCTAAATAAAGTTTCGACCCAAAGAGTCATAATAACACGCTTCGTCTTAAATAGCAAATGCGCCCTCAATTGAATGAAAATTCCCGTAAGGTAAGTGGGAGCGTACAAGTGGATTTCAAAATTGAAATGCAAGCAAAAAAAGGAACCGATAGAGTCAAAATTATTTCAAATTACATTCAGATTTTGTCCTTCGATATTGAAGATTTCACAATTGTTTGAAAATACGCACGTGGAGATCATGCAAACCATTCGCACTAATTCCAATTTCCCAACGGTTTCCTCTACGACTTACTAATGAGGTACGCTTATCACGAGTGAAGCAACTGAATTCACGACAAAGCCAACAAAAATTGGTACTGACTCCCTTTCCATCACATGGAAATCTCCCACCTTAATCCCAACATTAGCTATGGATCGAATTTGTTTTTCAAGGATTTTCCCAGCCCTTCCATTCATTTTAGAAGCCATCGCCATTCTCCCCAACTCCATTTTTAGCATCCTCAAATACTCCGGGATACTAAAAGCCTTGTCAAAAGTTGTTGCAAATATAATAACAACATAAACAGCGTTTGTCATAAAAAATATTGATACCTCAGGGTGATGGGAGAATGATCGGATGGCTAAGAAGCAAGATGATATACAACAGGCCAACAGAGATATTTTTATAATGTAAACTGCAGAAGAATTCCCGGCATTTAAGAGGCGCACAAGCAGCTCAATTTCCCTGCATTCCCTCACTTCTTTGTGGGCTGATTCTGGCTTCATCCTTCCCATTCTGAAAAGGAAACTAAATTGTAAATTGCATAAAAAATATACGAAATCAAAACTTTCCCCTAATCACCTGAGGAATAAAACTTTGGATTTTAACTTGGGACTGATATCTTGGAAGAAAAGAAGAATATTCTCTACAGTAAGTACTATCTGAGCTGCTATAGAGTGTACAACGACTTGCTCCTGAACAAATAGAACGGTTAATATTCCCGGAGTTTTCCAAGATTCCGGCAGTAACTGGTAGATGTGTAATTTGGTGCAGAAAATACCCCCGGCGATAGCAAAGCAAGTCATGATAGTCACAATAGCATGAGGGAAATACATGGCAAATATTTCCGGCAGGGAGTATCGTCTTAGATCGCTCAAGCGAACCCTTTCCTTCGTTACTGCAAATATTACATTGATGATTTGTAGATAATGGATAAATTCAGCTTACAATTTAAAAAATGAAGCGATACTGGAAAAATTGTCTTGTGTATTTGGATGGTACCTTTCTTATCCTGAAAGATGAAGTTGAAAATAGTCGTTGTAATATCATGATTTTTGATCAATGTGAATCCGGAAGTTGAGAGTGTCAAAGTTGTACCGACAACGAAAAGGAGGTGAATTAAGATGTCAAAAATGGTGGCACTTCCATCCACCCCCGACGACGTCAACATTAGGAAACAGTACATGCTCAGAAGTAATCGAAACAATTGGTAGAGATACAGGAGAAGCCAAAGATATTTTTGAATTTTATTCCCAGGCTTCAAGTAAACATTCTGATCGTGCTTAATAGATATTTTAAAAGGAAACATCCTCACTTTTGAGAAAAACTGAATGTATTTCAAATACACTCTCATTTCCTTTGGAGTAATCATTTTTCCCCAGTTTCTAGAATTGGCAGAATTGTACTTCAAAGTGCAGTTATGAGTTTGCACTGTCAGTTGAGTAGATTTAGAGTGATGGGTAGGATTTGGAAGGAACGTGAGGTAAACTCTGGCCCAGAAAAGATATTTACAAATATTCCGCTCTTTCAAACCAAAGCATAAGCAACAAAGCTACATACCCTGTCACTACTCATCGTGAGCAGTAACAAAATATTTCTAAACCAAAAAGGTAGCCAGCAAACGATGACGGGCAATGTTCGGCAAATGTGTGAGGTAGATGAGTTTTATTTTTAGTGCAATTGATTTTTCCAAGGTGAAGGTTAAGTTGAGTTTCCATATTTATCTGGAAAAAGTGCTTAAGAATTTATCAAACAAACTCATTTTTTTTATTATTAAATTAATAATGCATCGTTTCTGTCAGAGTAGGTACACAGCATAATGTATAATAGACACCAAAAACATTTAATTTTTTCTTAGCTAACCATAGGTCGAGCGTTTTATTGTATCTTTCAGAAATTGTTTATCCAAAAATACTTGACTTATTATTATTACAACCTTACAGAATGCTATCAACAAATTAATATGTAAATATAATGTGGTCAAATATTCATTTGTTGGAATTTGTCATTTAAAAAATTGTTTACTCAAAAATACGCAACCGATTTCAATACAGATTTATTAGTAGTTCAAAAGTTTGCACACCATTTCTTTGAAATGGATCTACCAAAGTTTTACAAGTGGATGGGCCTATAGATAATGTTCACACCAGAAATTGCGCCAGTATTTTTGTGGTGACGAACGCTCGCATGGACGTGCAACGGTGGTTTACATGGAGGCTGACGCTGTGACGTTTCCCTGAAAATTATATGACGGAAATTCCAGTAAAATACATATTTTACTCCATGTTATTGTACTGAATCAGGAATAACACGTAAATAAAGTCCAATTGAAATGAATTGAAATATAGAACTTGGATTCGTAATTAATTAGTCTCACCATGACATGAATTAACATAATGCTGAAGCTCATTTTATCCGAGTACTCAAAATAATTTGCTCGAGATCCATTAAATTTCATTTACGTTAATAAAAACGTTCCTACATCGGTTAAAAATTCACGAGAATTCGTTCATAAACTGAGAAATATACAAGTCCCAGAAGATGCGGTTATGGTTTCTTTTGACGTGGTCTCACTATTCACAAATGTACCCATGGACGAAGCTAGAAAATCAGTAGTTGAAAGGTTGAAAAGTGATGATTCTTGGAAAACTGAGACAAAAACAGATCTAACAGCAGATGATATCGGGGAACTTCTGGAAGTATGCACAAAAAATACATACTTCCAATTCAAAAACAAAATATACAGACAAGACGAAGGTTCACCCATGGGCAGTCCAATTTCCGGAACTATAGCGGACATTTATTTACAAAAAATTGAAAACCAGGTGATAGAAAGAAACGGGAACAGAATTTACTTTTGGGTGAGGTACATGGACGATGTTTTCGCAATTGTTAAAAAGGACACCGCCACAGATTTACTGGATCAGCTCAACAATTTTCATCAAAATATGAAATTCACGCTAGAGGAAGAGTCCAATAATCAGCTTTCATTCCTTGACGTTATGGTTATTAGATCAAATGGTGAACTCAAAACGAAAGTCTACAGAAAAAAGACTCACACAGATAGGTACCTAAATTTCAAATCGTTTCACCATCCAGCAAATAAAATTTCAGTTGTTGATGCCCTTACCCACAGAGCAATTAGCGTTTGTGATGATGAATTTTTGGAAGAGGAACTTAATCATATAAGAAATACACTTACAAAAAATTCTTATCCCATTAAGTTCATTAACAAGAGAATTGAAAGAATGAAAAGCAAATTAAGGAACACTGAAAAATCAGGTCCGATTCCATATGAAATTAATTTTCCAGAACAAGAGAGACCAATTACAGAAGAAGAAGAGATTAGAATTCAGGAACGGGTGGAAAATTTAACTATAGACGAAGAACAGTCAAATGAGCATTGGGTTCCAATACCCTTCATTGGTTCAGCTTCGAACAAGATAGGAGGTTTACTTCGCAGACGCTTAAACTGGAAGCCAACATTCACACCTGGTCTCAAAATTCGGAATATGATGAATAGGGTTAAAGACCCAGAAGAATTAAATACCGGAGGCCTGTATAAGCTTAATTGCAGTTCATGCGCAAAGGTGTACATTGGAGAAACAGGGCGACCTCTAGATACTAGAATTAAGGAACATCGAACACATGTAGAGAAAAACAACTACAAAAAATCGGCAGTAGCAAATCATGTCCATAAGTCGAAAATGACACACCGTATTGATTGGAACAGTGCTAGATTTGTCTTGAAGGAGCCAAAGCTATTTTTAAGGGAAATTAAGGAAGGCCTAGCTATACAACAATCATCAGAACCATTAATGAATATAAACAAAGGCTATATGATGAGTGATGCATGGAAACCAATAGTGCCAATATTACAACTAGGAAATTAGTTAAAATTTTTTTAAATAATAATAATATTGATAAAATTACAACATTAGATTTAAAATAATAATAATTCCAAAAAATAGAAAAAACATGGATTAGAATTAGTCAATTAGAAAGAATAGACAATCGAATGAAAAATTGTTAGTTATCGATAGATAGCCTGAGGAAGAACACGGTAGTGGTTCGAAAGCTCGCAAATAATAAAGAAAAAATGGATTCCACAAACACCCATATAAATTCTAATAATTCATTTACGTTCTTTGTCTTTCTAATTTTATTATCTGAAACCAATTGATGGTTTACCCGGACACTTAGATTTTCTCTCTCATTTAACCAAACTGGAAAAGCTGTCCACATATATTTAAATTGATTTCTTCACTCTATATTCCAATGACACGGAAATATTGTTCGAGCAAAGCTGTATTCAATCTTATTCAGTAAAATACTTTACATCGATTACTGGCTCGTAGAAATACATTTGGTGGCTCCGCGAAGCGAAAGAATTTTAGGAGCATGCATTGGATTTCATGTAAACCAAATGGCTAACAATGTCACTTTAAATTCAGAGGAACTTTCTTGCAAATTATTCTGTAAATCTTAAGGGACAATCACATAATTCATTAATAATCTTGACGTAAATTTGTTGCACTTTTATATATTTCGTGTCCGGCGATTAGGCACCCCGGCAACTGCCCCGATGCAAACTGCCCACATAACAACTGCCCCGGGGACAATTACCACCCCGGCTAAAAGCCCCACTCAAAAATGAATCATTGCCC
>JAQFXU010002601.1:0-19814 GCA_034693705.1 Spatulosminthurus flaviceps
TGTGTGTGCGTATATTAAAACCCCGTTCCTTTGCAAAAGAAATATTTTTCTAAAAATAAAAAATAGACTCCTCTCTTTCTCTCTCTCTCTCTTTTTCTCATTGCCGTCGTCTGTAAAGAGAAAAAGACCCGGGGATTTGAAATCCACACGCAAAACTTTTATTTTCCGGCTCCTTCGTAGTACATTGCATACTTATAACGTACAAAAGAGATTCATGCTACAATATAACCTACTCACTTTTTTCTCTTCCTCCCCTATCCACGTCCACACTCTCACTCCTCTCTCTTGCAAAATCTAGGTCAATAACATTTTCAGTATACGTGAGAAAAAAAAAGTGCGCAAAAATATTTTCAAAAACTATTAAATATACAAATTTCAATACATACTAGAAGGTTACCTACAAGTCTTGAATCTTGAATTAGCTACAGTGAGAAGAGAACTATATCCAGAAAGGTGTTAGAGCATAAGTTTATGCTATATGAAAGGATTAATATTTGAAAATCCTCCGTGAAATCCAACCAAACTTCCGCATTCACTCATCATCTTAATGATATCGCCTTTGAATATTCTATGACTTCATAATCATCCCATAAGATATGCTTCTTTCATCCTAGATATTTTTCCTCAAGAATGGTAACAACCATTATTATTATTACTGTACGATTGCTCTATAACCTTGAACCTTATTTCGTTGCATAAAAGTAAAATCTATGTGGTATGTACTCCGTGGGTTTTTATTTCAACCTCCATTCAAGCCTACAGGGATCAAATGAGATTTATATGAAAGTAGAAAAAAAAACTCTAAAAATAACTTGACTCTGCGCGTCAAACCTTTGCAGAGGTCTGCCATCAGATTTACTTCCCAAAGTATAAGTATTTCGCATTTAGATAAAAAGTTAAAGGAGCTTTTTTCTCACACCTGCCCTTCTACTCATCATATCAAATGTCAACGACAAATGCAAGACAAATTCCCTGTGTCAAAAAGTTACATTCATAAGCTTCCATAAAAGTTACATCAAGCGGGACTTTCATGGTAAGGAGAAAAAAAATAACTTCGTACTACCTTCAACCCTGCTGTCGCTGCCTATACAGTAGTGCCCACAGCTATAGATGATTAGGAGGTACACTTTAAAAATTGTACTTCTCCCCCATAAAAATAAATCATTTCCTATGTATTTACAGAGTGAAATAACCATTGCCCGCGTAAATTCTCTCATCCATCAGGAAAGTACTGGAACAAAGCTGTATTTTCTCTCTCTCTCTCTCTTATTGCTTTCTCCGCACAGAATAAAAACAACAGAGTTCTGTGGTGGAGCTTATATATATATATATCTATAGTAAATTTGAAACGGTTTCACAGAATTCTTCCTGCATAAGATCAAACGTTATTTTCTCCCTGGTCTTATTCATACAGACACAAGAGCTATATTTATAGTATTGTATGGACGTATGTTCTCCAGACGACTCGAACAACTTTACAGCTTTACGAGGATGTCAAAGTACCGTCATATGGTCACCTGGTATTTATTATCGTTTCGCTCTCTCAAATAACACCTGGTGTATAGAGCTTTATTTCGTCCGTGTGGCTCACGATCATACATAAAGTAGCATACCACCTGCGCTCCCACCTATATATGTACATATATATGTACAATACAACTCCCGTCAGTTTACAATTAAATATCTAGCATATACGTAGCTAGCCACTTACTTCATAAGGCTTTTAGTCCATAGACTCAGGACAGAAACGACTCTGAAACTTCATATCTCCATCAACATTTACTTTTCCCCCCGCTCGTATTCTCTCCCTTTATGCCGAGGCTTTCTTCCATTACCAACACTCAGCACTCTGCCTGGGTTCCCGGCTGCCTCTCCGCAAGAGTTTCTGCTCTATACACGGTTAATTAGTTTTGACGAAATAAACCAAGGAAACAATATTCACTTTGTAGTTGTTTCCAGAAACATCAAGAAGAGAACTCTGTGAGGAAAATGATTATGCTTGCATGTACGAAATTACGTAAATGGTAACGTTCCTCCATCACACGTAAAATCTCCACTTGTGTGGATATGTACGCTATATACATATATGTGTAAGTACGTGTATAAATATGTACGTCCAATCACACAACTCCACAGGACCATCGCGTTCTTCGAATCTCGACTTTTTCCTTCCCCTTACATATCCTACGCTCCTTCAACCACCGTTCCTTTTCGTACTTGCATATACTGCTAAAAACCTACAAACTACACCCATATTGCCCATACATACAAACTTGGGGAATCAAACTGCTCAGCACACACATCACATACCCATAACTCCCATATTATGTTCCTGCTCCTAAAAACATCCTCCACTCCCCATACCTATAGATATATATCTTGTGAAACATTACATGTAAACAAAGTACATATTTCTCAAATTACATCTCTCCGTCAGCCTTTTCTTTACCTTCCTCTTCTTTCCTCGTCCTCACACTCACAAGTTGTAGTAGCATAAGGCTCATATCCTTACCAATTTAGTGCATACACACTGCACACGTACACATATATTTTGTGCTCCAGCAAAATCCATGTATACCCCAGGTTCGCCAGACCTTTAACGAAGAGAAGAAGGAAAACAACTGAATGGATTCCACAGTATGTTATAGCCTTTTCACAGCCTTTAACGTCAGGATCTTTGAGGACTTGAAGAGTCACCCTAATGTTTATAGGTGTACCGGCCACACCATAACATAACCATGTATACTCATACTCACAGCACATCCACATTATTCCACACCACTTTCCGTACTCTTTCCCATACATTATCATTATGCACTTACGGGCCTCTCCCATCTCCTAACCAGTATCTCATATATCATGCAATCATATACTATTATATACGTCTAGCCCCCGTCCTATATACACATATACATATATACGAGACAATGTCAGCATATATAATATACAAACACAATGAGACATGAATGAACAAAGCCAATTTATATAGTCCTATGTACTTAATGCTAACAATGACAATAAGCGTAAGAAACCATCCGTACTCTATATAAAGCTTTACATCATTTCCTTACCCATATAATCATTCCACTTAAATTTACTTCAGACTCTGTATTCCATGGCTCATACATCCTTCCAACCTATACATTACATTAACATATCCATTTCCCTCCACACACATACCACATTAGCGCATTCTATTACACTACACTGTAATAAAGTTAAAGGGATGACAATTCTCATGATCATGTTCATAGAGAGAGAGATGACGGCATTCTCAAGAGATCTTCAAAAGAAAGATTCATAAGATGAAGAAGAAGAAGAAGAAGAAGAAGGAGAGAGAGAGAGAGAGAGAGGGAGAGAGTGAGAGACAGCAGAGGAAGGAGAGAATCAATGAAGAGAATAAAGTACAGATAATGGGTTGTCCTTCAAATACGGAAACTGAAAACATCTTGCCGAACTTATTGCAAAAATACATATATACAAGCACAAAATGTGATGAACCATGCAAATGGAATAAAAGACGAAATCTTTGACTTTTGTCAGAGAGAGAGAGAGAGCAGAGTTAAAGGGAGTATAGAGAGAGAGAGAGAGAGAGAAGAATCCAATTGGAATTTTTTTTCATTTCGTGGGCCGAAGATGACCGAAAAGGTACGAAACATGCGCAGAGATGTTGAATCGATGAAAGTGAAGGGGAGTTGTAATGTGTATGTAGCCTTGCTTCTTATGTGCAATATTTTATTATTTCTATGTGTGTGTTTGTGTGTGTGTGTGTGAGGGAGAAGCAGAGAGTCGAGAAGAGGAGTGAATTTTAATATATAGGAAAGGGATACGGTGAATAGTACTACTCTGGTTTTAAGTCACTCCGAAACTCCTACAATTTTCTCGAGTATCACATACAAAACACCCAGGGACGAGACTAAAGGTTCACACATCAAAAGCAGTCTCTAAGCCCAGTTGAAGAAATTTCCGAAATAATAAACATCACCTGACACGGGCATTGTCTTTACCTGATTTCGAATGTGAAGACTTGCCTCTCGTGGGACCTCAAATCCAAAATGGCAATAGATATGAATTGGAAAATTCCAATTCTTATTCTTGCAGGCGCGGTAAGGATAATTAAAATTTTTGAGATTGTCGGATATTTTTGTGGGGAGTTTTTGGAGTTTGGAGGAATAATATCTTGAATAAATAAATTTATTAATAGGGAATATGTATTTGTTGGGATATTTTCAGATAACATTTGTCAATGGACGCAATTTTAAGGTAGAACCTATGACCGACAAGCCCAATTCCTCCGCTGGGAATAATCATTTCGAACCGCAGGTAAGATATGACGTTTCCGAATGGACTAGTTATAATTTTAAGCTTTTTCCTATAGCGGTTTAACCTGTTTATTTTGGGGAAATGGCTGGGATTTTTATTTTGAGGTGAATTTTTTTTTATTGTTGTGTTATTTTGTGATTTATTATTTTATGGTGTTTGATTTTTTGATATTAGGTAATAAATAAGGAACGAAGGTTGGGGAGAATTTGGGGTCGAGATTTATTTGTGTGTGTCTATGGAAATGGGTGAAATTTATAGTGAGTTTGAATGGTGGGGATTTGGAATTGACGCGAAAAACTTTGACATTTGATGTGTTTTTGTGGTGAAATTATTAGGAAATGTAAGGAAAGAGTTGAGATATTAGTGTGTTGAAGGAGAAGAGGATTTGGGGTTATGTGGATTTTGGGGGTTTCGTGTGGTTTTTTGAGAAGTTTGGAATGTCGTGTTTGAAATGGGGTGGTGAAAAATTTTGGGAAAAAGTTGTTGAGGGAGGAAGTGTTTGAAGTTTTAACTGAACCTTTGCGGCCTGTGGAGTGTGGAGTATAGGATTGATTAATAGCGTGTGGTGATAATTAGATAAATAATGCTGGGTGACGTAGAGCGGCTCACTGATAAACTTTGACATTTTGACATTAAATGGTATCCGGGCGTACCTAAGTTCGGTATCTAGAGGCATAAAGCATGGATTTTAATTGGCACGTTTAGTCAGAACTTATACACCCTCATTCTCTTGGAAACCATGTAGATTACTTCTTAGAGTCATTGAATCAATAATCTCATTCGTGAAGCACAGCTTCAAGTTAGATTTACCAAGCAAATGAGGTTTTGCCCTGGTAATTATTAATGCAACGCTTGCCAGTTTGTTATCATCACCACGCAATTTATGCAAATGTTAATATCTGTATCGTCGACCTTGTCTCTTAAGTGGACGTGGAAGAATTTTGTCAATCTTGGAATGACGGAAAGTTATAATTTAATGATAATGTGGATGGACATTGTTTAACCGAAGGCAAAAAGACATAGGACAGAGCCTTATTATCACATGAATGACCTCATTTAACACGTTGTAATTGTAGCTAGTTTGCGTATGTTACAATGAGGCGGCCTGTAAGAGAGACATTTTGAATTCGAAAATGCTTATCGTATCGTTGTTTTTCCTGGGTCTAGCAAGGTGGACAGTTTATTTTTAAGAATTAGGTTTGTATTTAAATCTCATTGTCAGTTGTAACTCGACATGATTTATGTTTGGCAACGCAGGAAATATCCATACCCATTATATTATCGAACACCTCGTCTAGTTACGAAGTTTTCAAAACGACGGGTTTTCAAAACCATCCGGTCTATTACGAAGTTAAAATGAATATAGATATATCAGAATTAAAAATATTTAGTAGCAAAATTTTAGTCATGCCCTCTTAGATTTAAATGAATCTTTTTATCTAATTTTTCTGAAAACATATTTCTTTGACCATTTTCTATGGACTTAAAATGGCATTTCAGCTTATGCATCCATCAAGTTTATCAACATTTTCAGAAGGTTTTTAGGTTTCATATACCTTTATAAATATATGGGATTTTTTTTAAACGGACCATCTTTGCCTTGGTACCTAAACCGATGCGATGTAAGATAAGAATTTCTCCGAAAATGGTCTCAGTTCTTAAATTAAAAAATTTGAGAATAAATTTGTGGTGGGTATATTAGAAATGCCATTTAACTCCGTAAATGTAAAGGTAAATGACCTGATTTTTACAGTAAATTACATTGAAATATGGTGAATTGCTAATGGTCTGATACTACAAATTATGGCTTGGCTTAGTCGTGTCGTGTAGTTCTACTTTCTCAGTAATAATGGGGAAAATACCTAAGATGATTATACTGTATGAAATTCTACGCTTTAAATTAGCTCTGCCGTTTACACCCGGAATACTGCAATTTGATGGAAATTGTCTGTAGTTGTTGTTGTTCTCTAGACCTAAGTTCATTTGGTTAATACTTCAAAAGTTAAAGTTTACATATTGTGTTTTTAGGTAATTCCCCTTTGTGACAAGCAATCAAATGGCTACATCGTTGAATCCACTGGTGAATGGGTGTACGACTCTTCTTCGGTATCATGTGCTAAAACAAACATGGAAATACTGAAAATATGTCAATCAGTATACACACATCGTGTCATTACAAATATCGTTCAATCAAACCACTTCGTCAAAGTCGATATTTGTAATAAGAAGCGAGGATTGAATGGACTCAAAAGCAGTAATAATTGTTCCCCGTTGTGGGTTAAGCCATACAGATGTCTTGGTGAGTAAATTGCTACTTCTTTCTGTATTAAATTGATATGAATCAGTGGTCGTTAGTTATGAAAGCAGTTGTAAAGTAAACGTGGCTACTTGGGCCTGGCAGGCTCCTTTATTTGCTCAGGCAAATATTTATATATAGTCCACAATAATTAATGAAAACGAAAACGTTTTCTTCAAAGGTTATAGGGAATAGACAAGCTTTTCATACCTCGTCGTGCGTAAAAAGGCTTCCTCTTTGATAAGGTAGCTTCAGCGCAGTTACTAGGTTTTAGGTAGACAATTAATGAGTACTACATATTCTTGTAATGTAAGCCTTTTGTATTTTTATACATATAGAATCGCCATTCCAGTCCGATGCGCTCCTAGTACCATCCCCATGTATTTTCGATCATATTCATAATTCCACACAATGTTGGCCATCCGATCCATGGAACACAACTGCACTGTCGAGTTGTAATTCGCGAAACATGGATTTGAAGTCCTACGCTGTTCTCTTACCGTGTGGAGTAGGATTATTCACCGGAGTTGAGTTCGTCTGCTGTCCTAGAAATCAGAACATTGCCAACCAAAATTTGGATGAGGATAAATCGGAAGACAGCAGCAAGGAGTACGACGATGATGACTATGACGATGACTACTTGGATCAAGACATCTTCCAACGTAAGTTAATGTCCATAATTTCCTGTTTCCTATGTAGACTTAACGTAATAGTAGGAAAAAGTGGGAAAACTACCGGCGGCAAAAATATAGATCGATATTACAGTAGTGGTTCAGTCGACTTGACTCATACAAACACTCCTCTGAGTCACTTTGTTGGTAAAGCAAATCCAACCAACCCAGCAAACTCCTTGAGTGCACTGCGGCAGCTGCACAATGTGGTAGTAGGAAAAAGTTTTCTTTGCATTCATTTGATTGTGACAGTGCTTTTTTTATGTTAATTTAAAATAACAGTGGTATAGAGATAAAGCTACTGCGCAATTTTCTACCCTTCGGTTTAATCATATTTTTCTTCTAAGCATTAAGAGAACACACAAGGCATGTAGTAAATTAAATTAAAAGCAATATAACCGTACAGAAATGAATTTTTCTCATTTTTCAGCGCCTTCAACCAAGGCAACGACCACGACCACTACTACAACCACAACTACGACTACTACTACCACGGAGGAGCCTCTAACCGACGAATACTACCGTCGGTACGATTCATTCAACGAGCATGTGAATTTCAAGCAGGCTGATCATCGATTATCAGTTCTTCATAGGTACAGTCTTTATAAAGCATAGATGAAAGCCATTTTTACTTCACACATAGTGTACTTATGCAGTTAGCTCAGACTTAGGTACGAATTACTTCCCGTATCCGACGCGTGAACACAATAGTTTATCTTTGTCTCTTCTATTTTCCCTTTCCCAATTCCCAATTCATTTCTAGTCACAACGTAGTTTGTTTCCTGCGTCAATCACCTGTTCGTACTTTGGTCTGCAAAGCGAAGTTAATAAAAACTTGTGTTAGGAGGATTGATCTGGAGCCAACAATGACTCTTTTTTCAACCGATTATGAAATCCGGAATTAAAATGTGTAATTATCTATCCTTGATATAATGGTTGCTTTTTCCCGCTTTGTATAGGTCTCGAATAAATCGCGTCATGAAGGACTGGAATGAGTTGGAAACTAAATATCAGACAATGAAGCTAAAGGATCCCATTGAAGCAGAAAATTTCAAATCATCAATGACACTAAAATTCCAGCGGACCATCAAGTCATTGGAAGCGGAGGCTATCGCAGAAAAGAAGCAGTTGCTTGCCATACATCAGCAGAGAGTTCTAAGTCACATCAATGAGCGAAAGAAGGAAGCTATGGAATGCTTTACAACCAGTTTAGTTTCGTATCAGGAGGAACTTCAAGGATTAGATAGAGACCAGCATGCTAGCGTAAGCTTCATTTTTCTACATTCTTCATTTTGCATGGCAATAAGTGATCGAGCAATTCTTCTACTGGAATACTGGGTCCAGCTTTTGTCCACAAGGCCACATATAAGCCATGTGCCTAACCTTTCCTGTATTTTTGTTCTTGAATCAATAGATGGACAGACCCAGACGATGCTTAGAAAAGCTAATGAGGGCTCTCCATAAAGATCGCCATCACACCATTTCGCATTACCGACATCTGGTTAAAGTCAATCCCAATGAAGCCATGAACCAGAAGGAGTTCACGATTAATCGTCTCACCCAAATCTCAACTACAGCGAGACAGGCGCTACAGATGCTGGATCGGTTCGTATTCTATAATAGAAATCTTATTTAGAATTATTGCTTCCCTTCGTACCTAGCTCACTGCCTGCATTATTTTCCATCCGAGATAAGCTTGGGAGTTTGTTCCCTGGAATTCAATTTGGGAAACACGTTTTGAAAAAACGGCTCCGTATGTATAACATATGCTACTACTACTGGAGACTGGGAAATACAGAAATCCTTAGCTCCTGTTTTACCTCCCGGAGATATCATATAGCTTAATGCCTTTCAGAGACACTGTCAGAGCCGTGCAAATCTCATAAAGAATTCCTACGGTTAGGAGTATATGTTGCTTCCAGTTATCTATACGATACGCGACATAAGCTTTTATTCAATCTGTTCTTGCTACTTGATCTTATTGTATTTTTCAACCTACTTTCGAACTGCAGCCCTGGGCAGGCTACGTATTTTAAGACGAATATGTGTAGTACTTAGGAATTTCAATTTTTAAACTAGCATTGTTTTTTCGTGATACCCCAGTATCATAAAAAGCTCTTATTTCTATTTCCAGATATGACGATTTGAGCAAAAATCTACGTCCACTGATTGAAGACTACGTTTTGTCACTCCAAGGACGAGATGATCCTCCGGGCTCATTGCTTACTGGAACACAGGGCTCAGAAACAATTCTTATTGAGCAGCTTTCTGGAAATGCGGAATTTGAGGATGCAGTCAGTTCAACTACCGTCAGCACCACAACTACGACCACCACTCCAGAATCTACATCAACTACTGCTGCCCCAGGTAACTGATAATTTTACCTCAATCCATACGTACATGTGCTGTCAGGTGATGTAATCTGACACTCCAGAATCTTGTGTACACGATGAAATACGAAGCATTTTTGTACTAAAACTTAATCTTCATCCTTCTCGTTCTCTGTTATTAGAAATGAATGAGCCAGTAGAAAAACAGTCTGGAAGTCCAAGGCTTGAAGATGAAACATTAATTGACAGTTCAACCCTTGACTCGAAAATTGAATTTGAAGCTATACCACAGCCCGCCCATTCTCAACAAAATATGTTTTCGCACGAACCTGTAAGTTTATATCCTTCCATTCATGTGTAATTACTTAAGTCGAAACTGAACCCATGATTCCGTCACATTCGTCTTGCTTCTGGGGCGACTTATAGAAGTGAGTAGTCGCTAAATTTTGTAAAATGGCGTTATCCTTCTCTTTCGCAGTCTTACTCTGTTCGGCGAACAGTGTATCATAAGGAAAATCGAAGTGTGTACGTCACAATGGCATTCGCTGGAATTGCAATCTTTGGAGCTATGGTTATTGGTCTTGTTGTTCTACGTAGACGTCATCCCAGGCATCAGGTACTACATGCTTTCATCCTTCACTTTATGCATATATCTATACTATCTACCTCCTAGCTAAAAAATAGATTCATGTCACAAAGGTTGATGTTAATGACGTTGTAACGCCCCATAAATAATTCTGATTTCTCCTCTCTTATGCTTTGAAATTATATTCGACTTACAGGGTTTCTTGGAAGTAAATACAATGAACGGTAGCATTGGCGTGACAACACCCGAGGAAAAGCACGTTGTCAATATGCAAATTAATGGATACGAGAATCCAACGTACAAGTACTTTGAGACCAAAGAGTAAAACAGAGGAAGAACCAGTGCGGAAAAAATCATCTCTAAAAATCATATTGTTTAATTCCACTTTTGAACTATTTTGCATCTTGCGTTATTATTATCTACATGTTTTAATTATGAAGATACATAGACCTTTTTTTCTTAAGTTGTGGGCCCTGCAAAATATCTACGTGTAAAAAATTAACGTATTAAATGAATGGGGATAAACTTATATTCGTTAGCTGTATTGTAATACATTAAGAAAAAAATACCAATATAGAAATGTAAGTATATAAATACCAGATAAACACTAATAACAATGATACATTCCAGTGAAAAGTAATCAAGTCGTCTCATCCTACATAGAATTACTATTAATTGTAATTGAGAGAGGGAAATAAGAAAAACCTTTAGTTTTTTAAATGTTGTTATAATCTTTTTAGTGTATTAATTTTCAGTATTAATTGTTCCCAGTTTACATTTACAAGCTTTACATAATGTAAGGAAAAAAGGCAACTGTAATTTTAGTCGATAATGTTATAGTTGTGTATTGTAGTCGTCTACCTTACATACCTATAATTAACCTACAATCTACCTTTGATAAAAACTGTGCAGCTTTTTTGGTTGGTTATTATATAAGTATATATAGTAAATATATATATAATAGCTGTGTCTATGAATACATATATGTGTACATGAATATATGTGGTATTACATATGTGTACCTCTTCTGTGTTACATGTCATTCTATGACTTTGATTACCTTTATTTTTGTGCCTATAAGTATATTGAAAAAATACTGGTTAATCTGTATTATTTAGTCTGTTGCTACGTACGTTTTAAGTAATGATTTTCTTACTATCATTTCATTGATCATCATCACCTCTCCCCCCAGTGCCAATTTTAGTTGTTGTTTTTTATTTACATTTACATACGATCATACTTGTCTCGTAAGTTATATGAACTTAGATTGTATATAGTGGCGTTCGTGTATACAGGAATACATATAAATTTGAAATGTGTAATAATTAAATTAATATATAATTTAACACAAATACTTGATCGAATAAATAAAAATAATCGTCTTTTATTTACTACTAAAAAACCAGAATCTTGTCTGCTCTTTTTGTCCTCTCAATATCCTTACTTTTCATGTCACGAAATGAATATTGTACTTTCAAGATCGTCTTAAAGTGGCAGTTAATTCCATCTTTATCTAACCTTATACCGTGTCATAAAATTTGCATGCACAAATTTTTGCTAAATAGAAGGACATAAAACTCAATGTGAAGTGTATAGTATAGGAGGCGTGTAAATCCAAGTAGTAAGTATTGAGGTCATAATGACTCATGGAGTAAAGGTAAAATATGCATGCTAATATTATCTTGAGGTCCAAGGGTGGTCGGTTCGTTCCATTTTTAGTGCACAAAGTATTTACCTCTCGGTGTCTCGGTGCCATGCTCTGTTAAAAGTAAAAGCTTGTAACTTTCTCCAAAGGTGACGGTTTTGACATGATTGTACCATAATTTCACAAAACAACTTGGATTTCCTACTTCTTTACTCCATAGGCAATTCCTTACTCCGTCTTAGTTTTACTATGTACATAGATTTTGAGATGAAAAAAAATCTTTTTGCAAGTTTCTGAATACGTCAACTCCATAGTATCGATCGGATTGATGGAACTTCCCGGACTACCCGCCTGCGCGCTTATTTCTAGCCACAATCCCACAATTTTAAACGTCAAATCCCCACATTCGTGCACACACCTTTTTTATTTATCCCAACCCACTACTATTAGGTCTGCTAAGCATTTAAGTTTTAGGTATTGGAATTTCTAAAGGAATTCATTCAATTGTGTTCACATTTAAGGAAAGCACTTTATACGCACTGCACACATAAAGCACAAGCTTATTGATTTAGGTTTACATGCAAATTTCCGCTTCTTATTATTACTATAATAAATAAATAATAAAAAATGTCCTCGTCAACTCCCCTACCCCGCCCTTCAGCTAAGAACATAATTATTAACCTATCCGCATCGGTTAGAGAAAAAATATCCGTTTGTTTTGAGAAAATAAGGGAGAAGCGTGCGGAAACCAGTCGGTTTGCCCGAAACCCTAACCAAGAACTATCTAATTTTGGCAGCTTTAACCAAGAATCAGTGGACTACGGTGGAACAGATGAGTTTGGTGGCACTGGTGATAAAATTACAGAATGGCAAGCGGGATGGAACGTTACCAACGCTATTCAGGTTTCTCTTCCACTAACCATCCTCAATACTCAATTGCTGTCATAACACTCGTCATGACGATGATTTTTTTCAAATGCTGTTATTAGGGAATGTTCATCGTTTCCTTGCCGTTTGCCGTGCTACATGGAGGCTACTGGGCTCTCGTTGCTATGATTGGGATAGCTTATATATGTTGCTACACCGGAAAAATTCTCGTCGAATGTCTCTACGAACCAGATGCAAACGGTATTAATACCCGTGTAAGTTTAAAAAATAAACCAATTATTTTATTCATCGATCTAGTCATGCTAACAATTTGAAAATCGGCTTTCACTGAAGTTTTCTATAATAGTCTCTGTCTTTACATTTTACAATTTCTCATGTGGTTATTTTTGTGTCCAGGTTCGAGACAGCTATGTAGCAATAGCAAAGGAATGCTTTGGCAAGAGGTTCGGTCCGAAAATTGTGAGCACAGCTCAACTCATTGAGTTGCTCATGACGTGCATTCTGTACATTGTATTGTGCGGAGACCTAATGATAGGTAATTATGCTTTAATTGTCTCATTATACAGTCTATATTGATCTATAAGGTAGACTGATTGATTTTATAGGAAACTGGAATATTTGTTTAAGGAAATTGTCTGCAAATTATTTGCGTGACGCAAATCTATACATTTCCCTATTTCGAGGATAAATTTCGCAATCAAATATGCACACGAGAGATTAACTTTCAGAGAAATAAGACACGAATTTGTAAACCAAAAATCAAATTTTAAGTTATAATTATTTATATTGCTTAAATTGGTTGATTTCCTACTCATTAGATTTTTTGTGATTTAAATTAAACCGCTATAAGCTGTTTTTGTTTCTTTGACAAGTAGATCCTTTGACCTGATAAAGTTTTTGTAAGACTAATAATTATTGTATGTAAATTTAATTATGATAACGCATATAACCACCCAAGTTGAATGTGCTCATACTTCAATATTGCAGGAACATTCCCAGACAGCCCGATCGACTCAAGAAGCTGGATGATGATCAGTGGGATGTTTTTACTGCCAGTAGCATTCTTGAAGAATCTCCACCATGTGTCCACATTCTCCTTCTGGTGCACTGTTGCCCATCTCCTGGTCAATTTCATCATTGTTGCTTACACTCTCGCATGTATCGGGCAGTGGGCACCTTCCGAAGTGAATCTATCCATTGACTTGGATACATTTCCAATCTCCTTAGGAATCATTGTGTTCAGTTACACCTCACACATTTTTCTACCCACGCTGGAAGGGAACATGCAGCAACCGGAACAATTCTGTAATATGTTAGATTGGTCTCACATTGCTGCTGCCGCTTTCAAATCCGGATTCGGCTACTTGGCATTCTTGACGTGGCAAAAATCCACTCTCCAAGTCATCACAAATAACTTGCCAACTGTTTGGAAGTCCCTGGTCAACATCATTCTAGTTATCAAAGCCGTTCTTTCCTTCCCTCTACCTTACTATGCAGCAGTTGAACTCCTGGAGAAAATATTTTTCCCTAAAAGGAAACATCCAGAACGGATCTGGGACAAATGGGGAGATTTAACCAATATTGGCTGCATGTTCCGCGTGATTGTTGTGGTGATCTGCATCTTGAGTGCTGTTCTTATCCCTCACTTTGGAATTCTCATGGGATTTATTGGCAACTTCACGGGAACTATGCTCAGCTTTATTTGGCCCTGTTACTTTCATTTGAAACTCAAAGGTAATTCCTTACATTGGAAGCAAGTTGCTTTTGACTGCTTCATTATTTTTCTTGGCTTTCTTTTTGCTATCGTCGGTATTTACGATTCAGGTAAAGCCATGGTTGAAGCCTTTGCCATTGGGTTGCCATTTTAAAATACTCAAATCTCCCTTTTTTAGTCCATTAATTTATTACCTAAATTCCTTCCGGACTACTTGTTTTCTTTACCGTATTATGTATAGTTGAAAAATTTAAAGCTTGCACATTTAATTGTACAACTAGAGATTTAAGTTCTCCAGGAACAACGCCTGCGTTTTGGGTAGACCCTTTATCCTTCATTTCCCCACGAATATTTTAAAAACCGCTAGAGGGCGGGGTTGGGGCAACGCTACAATTGCAATTATTAATATTTGTAGCAGTACATAATTACTACAAAAAAGTCTTCCTATAGATATGTATTTGTTATAAATAACGCACTTTTACTAAAATTACATTCCTTATCACCAAAATATATACACCAGTTTATCAAACGTAAAAGAAAACATGGTAAAAAGGGAAAAAGAGGTGTTTGTCGTCGAAAAAAATCTACTAAAAACTCACTGTGACTTCCAGTTTTTTCAGCGAGAGAACAAATATAAGAAGATAAATGAAAAAGGTGTACATTCAAAAAGGACCCTTATAAAATTGTTGACTTTATGATTGCCTACACATTATATTAGTTATTGCTGTGCAAAGAATTATTATAACCTGCGTAAAGAAATGTCTTCCATTTCAATTGAAAAACCTTGTAAAAAACAGACGTGTAACTTTGTCTTCCAATGATCAGAAACACACAATCCTGTAAATACATATACCAAGGTACTTGTAGTACCAAAATTTAAACTATACACATATTATTAAACAAATCAATAATGTCTTCCAAAATAATTATACATTATATCATGTGTAATAAGATAATTAGTAGTGTGTAGAAAAATTATAAATATAAATGGACGTACGTCGGAAAACAATCAAATAATAACTATTAATGCGATACATGAAAACTGAATGTAAAATAGCTATTTGTAATTACTTCAAGTTCATTCCAGCGGTTACCAGACAATACCCAACAGGGAAAAGTCGCTTGGGTGTAAATGTGAGTAATTTCAAATGGTCTCGGTTCACTTGATGCCAAATGACTAAAATATACATATTATGCTGGTCAGTTATTAAACGAAAAGCTTGTGAGAAAAATTTAAGTTACTGTAGTAATGTTAAATGTATAGGTACACACACACAGCTAAGAAAAATATACTGTATGTAATAATACATACATAAAAACGCATATGAGAAAAATACTCTAGTACAATGAAAGGAATTAGAAATTCCTCTTCGTGACAGACCATACAGGTCTTAATTCCGCAGAAGTAGTAATTATTATTATTATTATGACAAATGAGATTGTAAAAACAAATCTCAAATTGTGGATAAATCATATGCTATAATTGTACATTCCAAATGATGCTGCGTCTTCCAAATAAACTAAAAAATAAGACCGAATTTACAATACTTATTACTAATTTTACTGGCATTTTTCGCACTTGAACTGCCAGATTTCAAGAAACACCCAGTTAGCAGTTATTGTGGACACATTTAAAGAGGCACAAAATGGCTAACCTCGACTCAGTTTGTTGATAATCACACAAAACTACATCACATAATATATGTATATTATGAAATGAATGCATGAACTAATTGTTGTCGATGTTTACAGAGAAAATGCAGAGGTTTGTGGAGTAGCCGATAATGGCGTATGGAATCAAGCAAACGGACTTATTATTTTAAATGAATTTTAATGGACTCTGTAAAACTTCTCGTCATTAAAATTTATGCTTAATAAGTAAGCTGAAACCGTGGCGATAGTGTGGTGTTTCCCAGAATGATACATTTGTATTCCAGCTCTATACACAATATTGTTAAGCACTACTGGGTTAAACGGCTTGAAGGCTTGTAAATAGTAAATACAAATAGTCCATTATCAGCTAACCTAAAGTACAAACTGTATAAATGTACTTTTGTTTTCACAAAAAATCAAATTTTTTTTCAACTGAACTTTCGATTGAACGAGATGCAGAGTTGGAAGTATTTTTATTCCTTAGCTTAATAAGGAAACACTCGATTTTTTACGTTTAAGGGATTCATTGCTTAAAAATTTTCGAATTTCTGAAGGTCCAACAAGTGAAAAGAATAAACTCTTGCACTACTCAAGAAATCTACAACTTTTAGCACATGTATTTATGTGGGAAATCGATTTTGTACCTGGCAGCTAAGAGCTAAGCGTTGCAGTGAAATACCATCAGAAAATAGGAAAATACAATATTTTCAAAAATGACAAAATTCCAGTTTTTCTTAGCATTAACCACAGTGCGGCGTCATCGGATACCGACAACAAAAATATTGTTGTTCAAAGATTAAAATGACCATAGTTGACATGTTTAGTAGCCTCATGTATATTTATACACTTTTACCTTCATCATACACTCATCGTATTGACTACATCTCACACTCAGTCGACGTAGACAGTTTTCACCTTTTCGCAAAATTATTTCTAAGGAAAATATTGACGACTGGTTCCTCTTACTTTTACCAATACGCCTTTGTACGAAATTAGCACCATTATGAATTTTCCCACACCGATTCCCCTAGCTCTTCGAGTAAACGTTGTAATTAAATAAAGTATTTTACAAGAAAGCAACTTGCAAATAATTTGAAGAGCCGTTTAGCTTCTCATTCGAGTGAGCATAAAAATATTGGAAATCCTACAAAGAGCTAAGGGTCAGTGTCGTCAAATTTCTGTTACTTTCTTTAAGCCCATTAAATGCAAGTTCACAGGAAAAGTAACTGCTTAAAGAACTAGCCGATGATTTTAATCTGCATAGAATTTGAATCACATAAATGTAAATTAAATAACTAAAATTTTAAACTACCGCACTGACTAATTTGGGACAAACGGTACATTGTACATTGCAACCATGACCGACGCTTGTGGAACTAGGTTGTTTCTCGTTGTGACAAAAATTCTTGGCTATTCTACTCATCCATTAACAACAGGATAGATTTAAGTGAAGTGAAACTGCAATAAAAATGGTAATGTTTTTTGGTAAAACACTCTACCGAGCTTGTGAAAAGGATTCAAAATTCCTAACTTTTGTCTCGACGTCTTTATAAATAGAACCCAGAAGGGCCAACCTGGCTATAGTTGCTCCCCGTAGTATTTGTAATAATGAAGTCAAAGTTTCTTCTTCTTTTTCTCCTCTTGGCCGGTTCATCGTAAGTTAATTTCCGATATAGTGCTTTCAATATTAAAAAATTGGTTGAAATAAAAAATTAAGTACTGTGCCTAAAAACATTTTAAATTAACTCATTTGATTTTAGGCAATGGGTCGAATCCTCCACAAGTTCAGAAGAAACATCTACCACAAGACCTTCTCATTCCTTTTTTTACAACTTTTTCTACCGTGTTTATAATGATTTCTTCGGTCGTAATAATACCGAAGGTGAAGCCGTAAATAATACTGGCAGACAAATAGGACCCGTTGTGTTATCACCAGCTGAAGTCGTACTGATACGGCAACAACAACAACGTCAGCAAGCAATTGCAATTGCTCAATTGAATGAAGCTATCATCCGAAATCGGGATAGGGATGAAGATGACTCTTCCTCGGAAGAAGATGACGATACTTTTTCGGACCCAATTTGGGGTGGTAGACCTCTTCGTCAGCGTGGCTCATTACATGGACCTGGTGGTATACCAGGAAATCTAGGATATTATCGATCCGAAGAGACCTTCGACTCTTTCAATGGTACTAGTGGTGAAATTGAAGCACGTAAGTTTTTTGTTATCTTTGCATTCAACTTTTTCGATTTTGTGTTGCATATTATATATGTTATCAGTCATCTTAACAAGTGTTCAATGGCAGGTCAAGCAGCGGAGAGTACTACGGAGGAGAGTACCACAGAAGAGAGTACCACAGAAGAGAGTACTACAGAAGAGAGTACTACGGAGGAGAGTACCACAGAGGAGAGCACCACAGAGGAGAGTACTACAGAAGAGAGCACTACTGAAGAGACAACAGAGAGTACCACGGAAGATACCACAGAGAGCACCACTGAAGACACCACAGAAAGTACTACTGACACGACTGAATCAACTGAGAGACCAAAGATACCACCTTACCGGGGCACATTACATTGTAGTAAGTTCAAAAATATGCATTATCAAGATTGCTTTCGTAAGTTTTGAGTCTAAAATATTTCTATGCAAGCGTTCCAAGGTGAAAAATCCATCCACTTCTCCATGAAAAGTCGCAGCTTACTAAATGAATAATATAATGGAGAAGCACTTTCTATTACTTGGGGGGGGGGGCGAATTCCGGCATCCCAAATAAGTAGTAAATGGGAATTTTTCCAGCTCCTTTAGTGGTATGAGAGGGAAAACGTACTGCTTTGCTACACGAGGCGACAAAAGACAATTTCGCCACGGGTCTGAATTTTACCACTTATACTTGTTAGCTTTCCTCCAGTTACCATTAAGACCCCGGAGAGACTCTGGAAAAAAAGTTTCGTTCCCCCAACTATAATAGAGGATTTTCAACCAAATACCTCTTAAGACTTGTAGAGGATAATTGAATGAATTTTCCACCTTGAAGCTTTCTCTCTCTGATAATTTACGAGAATACCTTTATAGTTTTTATATATTGTGTGAGTTTCTCCAATTAAATATGAGATGTTTTCGTCAATGTTTGAGAAAAACTATATGAAATTAGTCAAATAAGGATTTTTAAGCAAGCTTAACATTGCCATATTCCCTCGAATAAGTAGATGAGAAAAGGTTCTCATTGTAATTTTTTAAGGATGTGGTACCCAAACGAAGACGAAGGTACCTTTCGGTTCTTCCACACTGGAAACAAATATTTACCCATGGATAGTTTCAATTCAGACGAAGCAGGCACATCTTTGTACAGGAAATATTATTAATTCGAAATATATCCTCACAACAGCTTCTTGTGTTAAAAGGTAAGGTACCGCAGCCATATTTCACCATCAATTTTACAATCGTCCACTTCAATGTGCAGCCATTAAGAAATGGTAGAATGCAAAATACGGAGTAATAATAAAGGTGAAATTTTGTTCACTATAGACATCGAAATCCAAAAAAATTGATTGTGGAAGCATCTCTTGCTACACCAGGGAGGACAAAGAAATATCAAGTGCAAAGGGTGATAATTAGACCAGATTACCATCCGACCAAAAGAGAGCACGATATTGCATTGCTTGAAGTTAAGCAACAAATCCACCCAACCCAGTTTATAAAATTTGTTTG